>JAOBSW010000920.1:0-104894 GCA_026214975.1 Gentiana macrophylla
AACCTACTAAACTTCCACCGATCCTCTCTTGATGTATTAAATCAAGCACTAATGATCATCCGGTTAAATAAGCGAAAGTTTCATTACATCTACAAAGACTTACCCTACAAAAATTACTTGTCAAGAATAAAGTAACTAACTCACATTTAAATTCTTTTACTTGGTGTCAAGAAAATACCTCTCGAGTCTCTACTGGGTTTAGATCAACTCGACTCGAGTTCTAAAAACACAAACTTCTCGCGTCTCAAAAAGTATAACACTCTCCCTACTTTAGAGGCGGTCACCCGAGATCACTCAAACCCGCACCGCCCAAGGTAAACCACACTCCCAATTGGGGCAGTATCCAAATGGACTCGGGGTGAAATTTATCATATATATATATAAGATATTATATTCTCGCCCAAACTCTTTGGAAACTCTTGATCGAGTATCTTTTCTAACACATTCAAGACTTTTAAGGTTCTCAAGAACACTAAGGTCTCGAGATTCTAACTGTGAGTATAGTACTTAATTCTTAACTTTCATCAATGCTAAATAAGTGTTATCTCAGACGAGAGTTGGCTATCCTTTAACTAACCGGAGACTATTTTATATCCGGTTCTTCATCTAATAGGTTCGTGAAATGAAATTCAAGTGAGGTCGATCTACTAAATCTATTCTTAGAACATGACACGACTATTGAAACAACTAAAGGTGCCAGATTATAAAACTAGCATGCAAGTGAAATGACATTACTCGGGACAAAAACAAAAATTTTGAAAAATTTAGCATTTTTCATAGAAATATGACTAATATGGCAAAAGAATGTAGATACTAAATCCTTCCCCACACTTAGATTGCAACTTGTCCTCAAGTTGTACAGAAATAAAACGTTTAGGAACTTAGCTGATTGTATTTCCAAGCTGGCAATTCTGGAAAGAACCCCTGAAGAACCAAAATTGCTTGACTATCCTTGGAAATGTGGAGCATCACAGATCCAAGTAAGCTTGAATAGATCAGTAGACTTGTGGAGCATCACAGGAATCCGACATCGACGTGAAAGCGCACAACATGCCTATCAAAAGTGTCCCGCATACTTGATCGATTGCAAAAAGAGTCTACGGGAAAAGGAATTATACATTGAAAACACAAGGAGAATAAATCATAGAGATGTTTGATTAAGCTCGAGATAAGGATGGGACATATACATGGACATTGCAAAATAGTAGGCTAGGTGCAACTACATTACAATGCAAACTACATGATATGTAATCCTAATAAAAGAAAACGCATAAGCAGCTCAAATTGAGCAAAGTTGTGAAGACAACCCTACAAAGTGACTACGGCCCTTAAAGAAAAGAAAACAATGCAACTAGATGTCATGCAACTAAATGAGATGCACAAATAAAAGAAAATAAAAGAAAGAGAACTAGTCCCTTAATTTGCAACATGACATGTATAAAATAAACGTCTACCAAATAATGACAAAGTTACGATAAGCAGCAATCTTTGTCCATTACAATGCAGTGTAGACGCGCCTTAAGACTCATCAAAAGTGATAGCATTATGGAAAACCAACAGTTAGCTATACTAAACAGATATAACTCATAAGACGCGATGGTAGCATACGGAAAACCGACAGTAGCTACCCATATGAGTTACAAAATAACAAGAAAGCACATAAGTCTCAAAGCTTAAAAGATTCATCACAGCGGTATGTAGCATACGGAAACCGACATTAGCTACTAATTAACAATAAGACCAGTTATAGCTTACGAGAACCGACAGTCACTATAACTTGCATAGATGAATCAAGTATATTGAAGTAAATCAATTATTTAACATGGATTAAGTAGATGGAAAGATATACATGCAAATTCGGGACATCTACGTGAGGATACATGGCCATGAAGCTCAAATTAAAAACATCCAAGTTAAATAAAGCGGTAAAAATCAAGACAGGAAGAAATTGGAACTGGACTCAGGGTTGGGACGCCCGTCCAACTATTTGAACGCGTCGTTCCATCTTCAAGACGGGGCGTTCAAAGACTCAACCGGCGTTGAGAAGTCAACGGGCGTTCCACCTGCATATTATAAACTTGGACGGGCGTTGGATGCCTTGAACGCTCGTCCATTTCAAAATGCACAGATAGGCGGGAAAATAACAAAGAACCCAAAACTAATCATAAACTCAACACACATATAGCATGCATACAACACCATTACAGATGAATTTTTAGCACAGGGTCGATTAGAAATCACCTAAACACATAATTCACGTTGAACAAATTGAGTAAAAAACTTTTGCACAATCTTAACCAAGCGGTCATCGAAACACGGCAAAAATAAAACTCTCAATTTTGTTAACGCTTACTTTTATTGAACACATGAAATTGTAACAAAATCAAGAATTAACTCAAGTAGATTCACCAAAACACCGATTCCCCGGCAACGGCGCCACTTTTGTTGAGAGGATTTTGCATCATTTAAACAAAAGAAAATTTATAAACCCTAACTTAGATGCAAAACTAACTCCTAACCGGCCAAACACCGGGTAGTTGATAGTATAGCGAGATAAGTAAGGGGTCGATCCACAGGGAATTGGGATGTTGAAATCTAATTTCATTAACTCTCTCAATTGTTACTACTAATTATTACTAAAACTAAAAGCAGACAAGTAAAAGCTGACATGAGGACTATTAATCCAAAGCCAGGAAACAATAATTGCGAACCAACATAAATAAAACTACAACTACGAAAAAACAAGATAAAACTAACGAACCCATGATAACGACTAAAGCAATATAACATAGAACAAACATGATCCACCATCCCGCAACCCTTAAATTCTTCCCTAGATTATCTTATGATGATTTAATTCAAGTTGTGGTTCACCTCTCTTAAGTAATCTTCTATCTCTCGATTTTAAAGATTAACACATCATAAAGCGAGGTGCAAGATCTCTCAATCTAACAACCTGAGATTCAACCTATCAACTTTCGTTATGTCAAGGTTAAAAATCTCATCTTTCCTATGGTGATCTAAGGTCTACACCGACTTTCGTCATATGGTAAACATCAATAGCAATACAACTTTCGTTATCGATTGCATAACACATAATCAAAGGAAAGAAAACAACTTTAAAATTAAACTCACAAGATCATCCATGGACAAGAAATAGAAAGCTGCTTGAAAAGTATTACATGATTGCTCCAAGTTCAAAGCTTGAGAGATCATCATGGTGATCGAACAAGAAAAGGAAAACAAAAGAAGTAAAACCTAATCTAACCCGGATCACCCAAGCACAAGGCTTGGGTGATCGGCCTAAAGCAAGAAAGGAGCGGCCGCTCTGTGTTTTTGTGTGTGGAAGAAAATCGATCAATAATTGTCCCGTGAATGAATTGGGAGTCTGCTTTGTATTTATAGGGAATTAGTGGCGAGATCTTGAACGCTTGATTTGAGTTTGAACTCGATTCGAGCATGTAACGAAACCTCAGATCCTGAATGCAGAGCTCGATTGAACGGCAGAGCCCGATTAGGTGTGTTCGAGCTCGAAGATCGCTTTTGGTCTTGAACGATTTCGGAGCAAGACGAACGCCGGGCCAATCTCGAAAACATGATTTGAGCTTTTGAACTCGATTCCGCTGTCTTTGAGCTAATCCGATGATTCTTTGTCCTTATCTCTTAACACCCCATCCTTATCCATTGTAACAAACCTTATCTCTTGGATATTCTAGATGATTCATGACTTGTCCTCCTTGATCTTATCCTTTTGCCACTTGTTAATTCCAAACTTCAACACTTGTGAGCTCCTAATTAATCAATGAATAACACCAAAATGTAATACAATTCCAAATTAACAATAAATCATCAATTATGCACATAATTCGCTACGTTTTGGAATTAACTCATTAAAAACATCATTTGCTCAATATTTAAATATAAGGCTCGATTTCTATGAAAATAATACGAATATGGGGGAATTTTATATAAAATATATCGTTATAAATCATACAATTTGACCCTTAACAGTATTCAAAACCAATCTCTGTGGGTTCGACCTCGGACTCCTCAAGCACTATCCTGCAATCGACCCGGTCCACTGCCGGTTAGAAAGTAGATTTTGCTAAGGTTTCGAGTTTTTACTTGATCGACCGGACTTAGAAAATCCTCTTATCAATTGCGCTGTCAAAACATAATTTTCTTGTAGTGTGTCAATGCAAAAATAATGAATTATAGATCAATATTACATACATCATACAACAAAATAATATTAGAAGAAATATAAAAATATATTATATTATATAAACGTATGGTCTCTGTTAGATTGACAAATGACTTATTATCTATTGAGTTAGGGTTATGTTGTACAATTTTTTTGAACGGAAATAAAGATTTTATGCCTAGGCCACTTCCAAAATTTTGATTTTGGAAAGTGGTCAGGCCTAAACCAAAATTATTTGGCATTTTCAAATATTTAATTTGGAATAATTTCAGCAGCTTTTTCAAATATTTGATTTGTAAAAGGCCTAGGCCTAGGCCACTTCCAAAATTTTGAGGCCTAAACCAAATTTGGTTTAGGAAGATGCCTTTTGGTTTAGGAAACCAAAGGCATCCCTTTTGATTACAATCCAAAGGAAAGAAACAAAAGAGACATAATTTTTTAATTTTGATTTATTTTTAGAATAGTCCTAATTAATTAAAATTAAAATCGTTTAAAATTAATCGTTAATTTTATTTCGATTAAAATCATTCAATTAATTGAATGTTAATTAGTTAATTGATTGGATAAAATTATTTAATAGATTAAACGTTAATTGATTAATTAAGACGCAAGTAGTTAAATTTTAATTTTATCTTTTTCATAAGATGTTATTGTATGGATTAGATATAGTAGATATAATATGATTATATGGACCTCGATTGATCATGGACTCGACCGATATGATAGATATGAATGATTTAATTTTTCTGTTGGTTTTAAAATTGTCCTAGGCCTTTATGAAGAACATGACCTAGTTTATTTTTTGCATTTATCCCATTCCTGTTGACTCCCCGTCAATGCGGCGGGTGTATTTATTTTATTAGATAGAATTAAATGTAACAAGAATGGAGCAGAAGATGGAGACCAAAGAAAGAGAAGAAAATAAAGATCCCATTGGAGAATGGCGCATTGAAGATCCTATTGGCGGTTGCAGCTACCCTTAGATTGTGACCCGCGGTTTCGTCAGTTTGTATTCGAAACCGCACCTAGGAAAAGTCCATGATCATATTGGTTACTTTACGCATTTATTTATTTTGTGCTTGTATTTATTTTATATGATACGATAGATGCATAACTAGGCACGATCTAGATTAATGTGTAGGATGTATGTCTATAGAGATAGATATACATGATGAGACCGCAATAAATTAATCAAGAGAATTAATTCGAAATTAATTAAGTGAATTAATTTAAAATTACTCCCACAACAAAAATCGAGTTATAATATGTCTCCCAATATTATAGTGACGGTGAAGAGCCCTTGTTCGGATCCAGCTGATCGGCCCACGTCGGGAGTTGACCTACCTCGGGTATATCGTCATTATCGAGATATGATCGTTATGAGATCTCATGAATACTTGGGTTACGACTCGACTAAGAATCTTGCGGTGATTGGCCCACGTTAGGACCGTCTAATTTTAGAGACATAAGGTTGACTATCACATTGACGATGTGAATTGTCAATGAGTTGACTAGTCAAACCACTGAAAGTCGCGTTAGTCGTGATTGGTAAGAAGTACCTACTCGTCAAAATTGATCCGGTCGAACGGTCCACGTCGGGGATCGAGTCAACTAGATAGGATTCCAGCCACTAAAGGATTATGAAAAAATCTTGAGAGTCAATTGGGAGTAGTTGACTAGTGGAAGCAAAATCATAATCCCAAAGACTATATTTGATTTTGCGTGTATAGACAACAACACTCTTTTATCTTTATTTTTATGTTATAGTTTTAGCAAACTTTATATTTATGTTTTTTTTAATTCTCGATTAGTAAAAACCAAATTTTGACTGTTACCTTTTGAGAAACGTTCTCAAATATGGTTAAGTAATTTTAATCATTTTAAATAAGCAATGAGACGAGCAACCCCGTTGTAGTAGTTAGAGACAATGAGACTACATATTTGATGCAGTACTCCAAAGCTTTAATTATTAATGAAAGCGGAAGCTCACGATATGATTGAATCATATGAAATAAGTTTCAACGAATTAATCATATATTGGATACGATCCAAGATGATCATTCAGTCATACGATGACAATTAATTCAAACGTTGGATAAGAATGACCACATCTAATTTTAGAAAGGTTGTTTTTAAAATTGTAAGATTTAAATATCGACTTATTTCTTTAATCATTGCTTAAAGGTTAATTAAATAGTCAATGTTTTGAATACGATTCAAAAGGTTAAATAAACTATTTAATAAACTTTATATTTTCTTTATGAAAGGAAATTAAAGACATTGCTCTTGTGATCTTTCTTAAGTCTTATGAAGGCTACACTAAGAAATATTTACAAGTGCTTGAAGGATTAAAAGGAAGTTAGAGGCGTGTGCTTAAATAGAGAACTTATTGAAGTCTCTATTGTAGGCAAGTGAGTTGAGATAAATCTATCTAAGTTCAAAGTCGACTCTAAGATATATGATGTCTTACGAGAGTGATTAAATTAGAAAGATTAAATGCATATATGGAAGGTGAAGCAAGCGTTGTGACGCTTACCATATTCTCATATCTAGTAAAGCGATAAGGGAACTAAATAAATGTTATTGTGTTCGGTTCTTATGAAGAACATGTTTTGATTTACTGTTAGGATTTAGTAGACATATTCAATTGTAAAGAATAAATGTTATTCCGATAAAGTTGAAAGGTCACTAAATCTAACATACTAGATTGTTGTCACTATATAGTTGATATGTGTGATGAAATCTCAACTAAATATTTGTATCATTTGTTATCCTTGATATTTGTAGTTGTTACAGATGTCGAATCTCAGAAGAGAAGCGTATAATCAAATGTCATTTGAGATGATGTCCGAACCATGTGATTATGAATCATGTGGGTGATACGTATCTTATCTAAAGATGACTAAAATACCCTTTTATGACAAGGTTATAAATTCTAGAAAAATTGTCTAAAGCCTAAACATACCGATGTTTGTTGGCTTATGACAATTAATGCCACAAATAATTGTTTGTTAATCTCTATGACTATTTTTAGAAATAGTCAAGTGTACTCAGTGAAGTGCATAATTCGGAAAGCCCGAAAAGTTCGAGCTAGTATGAATATGAGATTGATGAACTACTTAGGAATTAATCTTCAATTGGATTGAAGTAATTAATACCTGAAGGGTGTTTTAACAAATGCGAAAAGGAATAAGATTCTCCTTGAAGGATACCATCTTTGGGATATGCAATTAGATTGTGTTCCCAAAATGGAAATACACTTTATATGATAAATGTGTGACGCAAGCCATGCGAAGTATCCCTTACCCGTTTCGGGATAGTGCCCTTATACTTAACCGAGTTCCGAAGAATAAATGTTGAATAAATTCCATATTAAATATGGAAGAGGATAATGTCGAATCTATCTTAACCGATGATTTGAAGTTGTCATAGGCAGAGTCAGAAAGGCTTGGAGCCTAGTACGACATATACAACTTTGTGGAATGTCTTAGCTAACACGCTGGATATTATTTACTTATCCGCGGAGAAAAATGTTTGTCTCCAAACATGCTGTCTTCTCAAGGAAGTGTTTCTTCCAAGAGAAGCAGTGGGAGTGAATTAAATCTCAAAAGTAGTTTGAGAACCACAAAGATATATTCAATCATTGGAACATGAGCAGACGCCGCATAGCGATGAGGTGCGAACAACGCAAAGTGCACATAAAAGTTACGTAAGTCTGTGGATAACCTCAAGCTGAAAAAAGGCTCTTTGGTATGTTCATCTTGAAGAATGAATATCTCACGACTTATGAAGGAATGTTTGAAAAGCGGAGTTTGAGAGATATGGCCGAGAGCCATAATATCCGAATTAGGTTCCATCGGTGACAACCAGGTTGTGAACCTAGTCACATCTTACCTATAGGGAATGTCCCTGAAAGGGTGACATGGATAGTAATATGATTACCATAAGGCAATAGTGACGCCAATTTGAAAGTGCAGGGTGTAAACTTTGTAATTATCTTTATGCCGCCTTGGTGAGCCCGATTTTATTCGAGACTATGCTTGTTATAACCGTATCATGTCTATATGATAGTGTTGAAGACGTTAGGCGACATTTCGATGTTCATAGACAATAACATGATATGCAAGCCCGTGAGATCCATTTATGGACTCAAACAAGTTTCTCTGAGACGATTTCTTTGTTTGATAATCAAAGGAGTTTGATATAGTCAAAGAAGGATATGCCCAATGTGCAAGATGGATTGTGGGAGTGTGTTATGATTTTTGAGTAAGGTATTAGATATTTCTCTCGGGAATTGTCATCCCATGTCACAGTCAATTAATGTTTGGTAATTCAAGGTCTTTCTGAAAGCACTTGGATTGGCGGTTCTTATTTTAGAAATAAGAATCTATAGTGATAGATTTAACTCTTTGTTAGATTATAGTTTACCAATATAGATGTGATGCTAAAGCAGTTTAGCATAGATCACGGCAGGGGATTACAGGCGGTGTTCTCAAGATCTATCTATGTTAGGACGTTAGTCCCAAAGATAATGTGAAAGATGATGCTTATGAAATGTTTCCTTTGCTACGGCAATTGGAACCATCATGAAAGTAATGTCAGATGTTCATAGTCCATGAAGAGTCATGAGCCATATGAAAGTAAATCTGGTGAATGTCGAGAATATCCTTAAACAAGTTAAGGATGGTTTCCTAGTTTAATGAAACTTGGAAGCGAATAAATATAGTTATCTGAGGCGTATATCCTGAGTCTTATGAAGGCGAGTGGGAGCTACAGTCTAAGTTTGCAATCACTTTGAATGAGTGATACAGTGAGCTGGAAATGTTCTAGGCTATGGGTCATGTAAACTTTACGACTAGGCCAAAACACAGTAGTGCCTTGGAGGTGCAGCAGGAGCAGTACATGAGTCTAGAAGGTTCATTCCTGAACCTTGTACGGTTCTTCCACCTTTTCTATATAGCTGATATAGTAGGTGGATTTATTGCTTGAAGCAAGGACCAGGGTCTCGTCGGAGATTCATGTGTGTGTTGAGGCGGTTCCTTTGACTTGATCATATGGAGCATGATATGAAGATAGTCTGAGTCCCCATGGATAGCGATCTGTTTATGGCTAGGGCTGGTTGTGAGTATTGTATGAGATTCTTGTGTTCCAACTTGGTCTTGTGTGTGCGAGTGATTGGTTTTAGGCCAAGTGGGAGATTGTTGAAATAGTGTCCTAAACCCAATCGGGTTGGACCAGATCCGACCGGGTCGGATCATTTCTACTATTTCTTTATGTTTATACATATATTAAATGGCTTTTCTGTTGTCATATATATGTTCTTTTAAAGAACCAATAATGAATTGTTATATGATAACGTCCTTAGTATTAAACTGTGATAGAGAAACCATGATAGGCGATTATGGTTGATGAGATCTCTAATCACTTTAACAAGTTTGATACTTAAATGTCTCTAGGCTGATGTACTATTAAACAGTGCATTGATAGTATAAACAGACTAGCACGTATTAGATGTCTTCTGTCTTTTAAGGGCAGTGATAGATCTCGTCTATCGAAGTGTAGAGACACTTGGACTGTACGTGGACGTGTATTAGAGAATGCATACGTTAGACTGACCCACTTACACATGTTAAGTGTCACACTATATGACGGTTGTGTAATTATCCTTTGGACCGGAGTCTTCATGGCATCACGGTGTGGATTGTCATGCTTTGACACTATTAAGGTTTCCCCTAGCCACGGGGCGATCATGTGGTAGTGATTGAGTGTGATACTGAAGCATGCGGAGTATACATGTTTGGTCGTCTGGGAATCGCGTACCCTATCAGTAGGGGTGAATATCCGAAAGAGCCTTCTTATAAGGAATGTCTAGCTCTCGTGAATCTTTGCAAAGTGGGAGTAAATGAGTTACTTCGAGAGAGCATGATATCCAGATTATAAGATACGGTCGTTGATGTTTTGACACTCGACTAACGACCATATGGATATTATTACAGCGATAGGATTGTAATTTACACGGTAACTGTTTCACATGAAAGGTAGTAGTCATTGCATTTGACTCTTCTGATGATTGGGGGTCACGGTGTGTTGCTAGACGCTATCCCGTGATCGTTAGGCATGAAGGGCATTTTCGTAAATTGCACTTTGTGCCTACGGCCAACATATTCGGAAGCCTATCGGGTCACACACATATGAACATCTAACCGGATTAAAATGTGGTTATAGATGATAACCAAATAAGGAAAGTTTATCTCGAGACTATAAAGGTTATAGTGGTAAATTAATATGGTGGTATTTATTTATTATGAATAAATATAATACAAGATATTAATTATGTTGATTAGTTAAATATATATAGATATATATTATATAAATGTGGCGAAAAGTTGTGCGTATGACACGCGTGAGTTTGCCAAACTAATTGATCATGTAATTAAATATGTGCACGTATGCAAGTGGCGCAAGTTTTAAATATATTGGATATATTTGAGTTGTGCAATTTAATTAATAAGATTATCATAATATTAATATTAGATATTAATTGATTTTGGAAAAATAGATTTATGGTAATAAGATAAATATAGTCAATATAAGATATTGAGAATATATTGGAAATATTTAATATATGATATTAAATTAAATGAGATAAATCAATCTAAGAGATTTTCCTTATTTTATTAGGAAAAAGTTTTCTTCTCCTCCACACCTTTTGGGGCGCCACCTCCTCTATATAAAGGAAGTGGGTGTCAAGCTCTTTTGGACAACACAATTCCAAGAACTAATAGTTCTTGTGTAAAATAGAGAGCATCCTATAAAGAGTTGGAGATAGGGGAAAAATGCCGGTCTAGCAACCGGAGTTTTCCAATAGAAATCCATGATGGGATTCCGGCGGGCTGTTCGTGTGGACTAGCGGTAGAGGCCGAACACTTGGGTGGCTCTATGTAGAACTACTCTCCTTAGACGGTCAAAACGTCGATCTTTTATATCAACCAAGGTAACCACCGTCTTTAGCTTGATTGTTTATTGCTTAAACAAAGTCGATCCTGGTTAAAAGGAAATTAAAATTAAATTCCGCTGCGTTCCCGCGTAGATTTCCTAACAAATTGCACCAGTCTCATTGTGGAAACGAAGGCTCTTCTTGCAGGTCTTACTTATTGTATGGAACATCAATTGTTTTACATCTGGTGGAAGCAGTTCTTTAGTCCTAACCAATATCGTCGTCTCGGGAATTGTGAGTCCCCTTTGGCGCTTGATGATGATATTCGGTCATCGAGAGATCTTCTCCGCACACACCCTATGCAGATTTCCCATATCTACCGTGAAGCTAACAAAGCTGCTGATTTTCTTGCCACTTCAGCATCCTCTAGAAGAAGGAGGGCAACCTACATGTCTCAGAATAACATCCCTCGGCCCTCAAGCTTATTCTACATGGTGATCGACTTGCCATCCCTTTCATTAAATCGAGTCACGTGGTCTGCATAATCATCTGGGCGCATCTGTCAATTTATTGATGGGTGCAAACCAGGTTAATACCTATTCTTTTGGGTAGATTTAACATGTATGATTATTGTTGGAACTAATACATTGTTAATCACTTTGTAGGAAATTGCTTCATCTATGGTGCGAGGTATCTGATTCATTCTCAGCTGCTCGGAAGATGGAACAAATCTTGGAGTGGAATTTTGGAAGCACCCTTCAACACTCTGAAGGGTGCAATTCAGAACCATGTACAATCGAGGATAATTACTCACAGGAGTCCGGACTTACAAGACCCAAGAGACACGAACTGGAGGAACATAAAAACGCATGCTTCTTTATTGAATTGGAGATGGGGAGATGATGATCATACCTGGATGAAACGTGAAACACATGATGCTATTCAAGCTCTGAGTTATGAGGATATGCAGAATGCAACTCTAAACTCTTTTTACAGTTCTACCTGTAATTTACTCTTGGGGGCTTATCTTTTTTGGAAACATGGGGTGTTGTATTCTTTTCTATGGTATGGATTTTCCTACACTGGGTTTTCCAACCATAGGTTTTAAGGAGGCAGGGCCATGTTTCGTCAACGCCTTTTGGTATAAGGGAGGGCCAAGATACGGCATGTCTGAACATTCTCTATTTTTAATATATAAAGGTTTCATTTAAAAAAAACCACAACTGTATCAATTTCCATGGAAGGAGATGGAGCATTTTGTTTATCCGGAGGGTTACTCTTCACATAGTCCCCTTGCTTCTTAGGAGGGTTCGTGTGGTCCCTTTTAAGAATTTTGGTAACCTCGGGTTGGTCGAGAGTTGGTCCCAAGATTATATTCGGCCTGCCCAAATCCATGAGAGGTAACCTTGAGCTTGGTTTGCCTTTGGAGGAGGATGGAGTCTTCTTGGTAGTCTGTTGATTTTTTCTGTACTTGTGTCTCGACCTTTGCGTTTTGATGTTTCGGCCGTAAGGGAGGTCTTCTCAACAACGGAGATGGCAAAGGTGTGTGGGTTCTGCCTTGAGTTGTCCGGCGTGACATAAGCCTTGTGCTTCGACTTGCTAGGAGAGCTTACTTTTTTGGTGAAATATGTTGTAATTACTGGTCCCCCATGGGATTCAACTGATTGGGCTTTTTGTCTCAAAAGTTCTACTTCATCTGTATGAACAACATCAGTCCGGCTTTCTTCAACTTCCATGGCATTGAGCACGTCGAACCTAGAGCCTGTGGCATGATCCTGGGTTCGAACCTCGGTATTTTCATCCGGTGTCGCTTTCTTTTGTTCCTTGTTAGTTCGTGGCCCGTTTGGGTTACGTCGTCTCCTCATTTGAGCTATCATCCATGGGCCAAATGGACGTTCTCTAGTAGGACCTGCCGCAGCTTGGGGCACATGGTGTTCCCTATTATCCGTAGGAGCTTCATTAGGAATTTTTCTGGACAGGCACTCATATGGTGGCCAAATTTACCGCATTCAAAACAAATCAATTGCAACCCCTCATACTCTACTTTATATTTCTTACCGTTGAGCCGAATGTATGGTCTCAAAGTGGCTCTTAGATTAACTTCCACACAAACTCTGGCGAATTTTCCACGAGAATTTTCTAGGGTGACTGTGTCCACTCCTATCACTTTGCCAACCTTATTTCCCAATCTTCGGACCAACGATTCCCTAAAAACTTCAATTGCTTTGTAATTTGATGCTTGAGTGGATGGAACAACGGCTTCCATTTAGCCACGTACATGTGGTGCCCTTGAATGATCCAGGGTCCACCTTCAAGTGCTGTGTAGTAGTCCTCCTTATGTGCAAATCTTACCACATAATATCCATTCTCTAGATCTGTCAGTTCAAGTCTTCGGCTCATTTTCCACATCTCCGACAGCCTATTGCTCAGATAATGGTAGGAGATTGACTTACCTAGTAGCTTGATAATGAGAGCCTTTCTCCAAGGGTGCCACAATCGAAACATTCCTCAAGAGGAATCACTACCTCATCCTCATCCTCTTCTTCCCGATTGAAGAAAGTTTCTATGACATCCGCATATTCGTTGAGTTCATCATCCTCCTCCTCGTCTCTGATGTATATTTGGGTGACAAACTTACGAAAGCGACATCAACCCCACTCTAGCGATCCATGCCGGAGTATCGGTGAAAGTGGGTGATCTACCTCTTAAAGCGACGCGGTTTAGAAGGTCTCGTTCTCGGCCAGATTTGTTCCATGGGAGCGTTACATCAAACAACGTTGTTCCTACAGGCTGTCGTTTGGACAAAACTATATATATATATATATATATATATATATATATATATATATATATATATATATATATGCCAGAGAAACGATTTTAGATTATAAAGAATCTTTCACCCCGGAAAATTCTTGTGTAATTACTCCTCAATATATCACGTCCGTCAGATGAATGTAAAGTGTGCAGAAAGACGACACACATTTTGCATTTATATATATATATATATATATATATATATATATATATATATATATATATATATATATATATATATCTACACTTGGAGGCGAGCTTATCGAGTTTGATTAAATAATTATTTAATTAATTAAATTTATTATAAAATATTATTATTTATTATAACGCAAAAATATAATTCGAGTCGAGTATTAGACGATTCGAACTCGATCTTGCCATATTTCATTAAAATTAAATAAATTCTATGAAAATAATCGAGCTTACGAGCCGAGTCGAGCTATATCGAGTACTAACGAGTCGAGTTCGGTCTTGCTTTTATATGGCTCGATCGAGCTCAAGTCGAGTTTCGAGCTCGAACTTGTTTAGTCGAATCAAGTCAAGTCCTAGAGAGTATCGACTCGACTTGGCTCAATTACGCCCCTACTTGCGAGCAATCGAAAATATATTTATATACGATAATATTATTGTATGTATCTATACACATGCATGCATATATGATATTAAAGATGTGTATATGTCTCGTTGTTATTAAAGAATATTTAGCATTTGTTGTGTAGACATATTCCGATTACGGAAATCACTGTAATTAGTATTATGATTCTTTGTTAACTATATATATTGCAACACATTTACCATATCAATATAATTAACATTTTCTCACAACTCTTATATGGTATCGGAGCTACATTAATTTATTTTATTAGAGAATATTTAGCATTTATTGTGTAGATATATTTCAGTTACGCAAATCACTGTAATTATTATTATGATTCTTTACGATTCTTTGTCAATTGTATATATTGTAACACCTCTACCCTATCAATACAATCAACATTTTATCACAAGTATTATAGTTGTATTTATAATCAAACTAATTATTATATCAAATGTTGAAGTTTTTATGAAAGGAAAAAGAAAAAAAAATGTTGAAGTTTTAATTGATTTTATATCTTTTAATCTCGTCGTCTATTAAATACGTTTATTTAAATTGTCGAGTTCGGCCCGAGTTCCTAAGACTACCTTTCATGAATCTCACCTCGAACTCGAGTTCGAAATTAAGAATGCTTTAAATTGTTCAACTCGTCTAGAATAATACTCACTTTAACTCGATTCATTGACAAATTAACCAAAGAGATCTTAGATCAGATGTACAAAAACGGGTGAATCTTGAATCCCGCTCCTTAATAAATCATCAAAAAGATATTAAAGAAGATTATGTAGGATCAAAGGTAACGAGGAGTAAAAAAGAATAAAAAATAAAAACAATACAAAAGCAAGGCAGAAGCAGAACCTTAGGAGTGCATGGTGGTCTAGGTTGTCAATATACCTTCAATTTTTGCTCAATGCATTAAGGACCCAAAAAGGGTCAAATATTATGGGGCAAATACCTCAAGTTTTTATAACACCCTTTTGATCCATCAGTGATAAAAATAAAAAAAATAAAAATGGTAGGCCCATGATCGGAGGGTTCTGAATATAAGGTGATATACTTACTATAGCGAATTAGGGATTGCTAAAATAAACAAAGATAGGTAGGACACTTATGCTACATACATAATAAACATAAAAATCCAAAATTAGGGTTGGACGGACGTCGATTGCAAAACATGAATCAATTGCTGGCGGGGATCAAGTGCAGACCTTTCGTGGTTTCTCCGCTGACGCGGATGTTAACATATGTACAGGCGAGGTCGTATGTGAATAGTATAAGTTGCTATACTTATTATATTCCAACCGGTAAAAAAGAGAAAGACTGTCCCGAGAAGGACTACGACGACGACGATGACAAACGGCAGGTATGGTTTGGCTCAGCATTCACCGGGGAAGTAGAAAAGAGATACCTTGACTATTTGGGTAAACTTGACTGGGAATCATTGGAGGTAACTAGAGATCTCATATGATTTTCTTCTTTAGACATATAAAATATAGCCTTAAGTTTGCCTGGGTAAACTCATATTCCTGTCCTGTGTTTGTCACTGACAAAGATAACAACTTTTTGATTCACCAACGATTTATTAACATGGATATTTTGTTGTTGTGAATTAATTAAGGTTCAATCCATGATATCCACGTAGGTTGTTTTGCTGTTTGCTTCTTGATTTATTATTAATCGCTGATTCAATCATGTGGGTTTGCTCCTGATGATGCTGGGGATTTTGTTTGCATTCAATTTTGATTTTACTGTATGTGTATACTTCAACATTATATCAATTTCTTGTTGGATGCTACATATCTTTGTTTTGCTTGTCAAGATCCGAGGGTAGTTGTCAAGAATTGATGATGTCTTTATCAACTATGCATGAATGGAATGGAATGGAATGGAATGTCAATCAATGAACCTAGCTACGCTCTAAGAATTTGATCTTCCTTTTTAACATGTATTTGTTAATGTTTTTGTCTCGTTGTAGAATCACATTATACATTTTCCGAGAAAGCATCGAAGCAAGGATGAAAAGTGGCTGATATTTGACAAGTGGGCAGCACATAATGGCAGAAAGTATCCCTCTTCTGAATGGAAGAAGAAGAGATTTGTAGAGTTTAAGAAAGCAATAGCCCACATTGATGTAGTCAATTCACGAAGCGAGACGGGAAATAAATTGCATAAGAGATGCGACATTTATGCATACCCCAACCATACTTGTTGTCATCATGTACCATCTACTCGGGGTTATTGGTTGAAGGGCGTTTATTGTCGTTCATTTACACCACAAGATTTCTGCGAATTAAGAGGCACTTATAAGAATGAGTATTCCTTTGAAAAGAAGCATTGGCCAGGCGCGATGATAAGCGGTATCGCTAGGCCTTGATAATAAAGTGTATGAAATACCAAGAAGCGTTTGGGTAGGCAGCGATAATAAATTGAATATGCTAAGCTGGGATAATAAAGTGTATGAAATACTACCATAGGCTGTGTTTGCTTCTTTTGAGGCTTGTAACATTGATACAGTCATTGGTTGTCTTTCCTCAAAGTTGGATGACCGGTAGTAATAAAGGCAGTTTTATTTTTATTTTTGGGTGTAATTGTTGTTATTAAGGTAGTAATAAAGGCAGTGGTATTTTATTTTATTTTTGGCCGTTGTTATTGATAGTGTTTAATTTTATTGGGTAGAGAAAATTATAATAGTTATTTGGTCATTATTTATGTTGGATAGGATAGGATAAATTAGATTAAACATAATTGTGGTACTGTAAACAACAGTCTTAATTTATTTTCAGCTAGTTTTGTAGAAATGCCCTGTGTGTGGCGATATGTCATTGGTAAACATGTTACTTATAGCTCTATTGGTCCAACATATCCTTTCCACCTGCCCTAGACCCAAGATTGAACTCACTATCTTCATATTTTGGGCTATTTGGCTCTCTAGAAATGATTGGATCTTTAACAGAAATATTTTGGATCCGTGAATTTGAATTTGAATTGTATTGTTTTTAAAGGCAATCATAAAGACATGGAGTTGAATTATTGGTAAACACGTAAGAAGACGATGAAGCTACTTAATGCAACGGAGAGTCCAAGCTTCATGTTCAGCAACGCAGAGTCCAAGCTTCATGTGTTCAATCTAGGAGAAACTAATATAGCCAAGGCTATGGAGTAAGCATAGCTGCATTGAGTACTACTCCATTTAACAATGGAATGGGACAATCATGCGGAGGGGCGTGTATGAATGATGGAACATGTTATCTAACTGGATCTATTACAGTCACTGCTGCAAATTTCTGCATGCCACCAAATTAACTATATGCAGAAGCAAATAACAATGGTGGTTGGTGTAATCCTCCTTTAATTACAACCACTTTTATCTTTCTCAACCCATTTTCCGCATATTCGTTGAGTTCATCATCCTCCTCCTCGTCTCCGATGTATATTTACGGGTCTGCAAACTTACCTGAAACGACATCAACCCCACTCCTAGCAGTCCATGCCGGAGTATCGGTGGGGGTGGGTGATTTACCTCTTAAAACGGTCGCGGTTTAGAAGGTCTCGTTCCTCAGCAGTTTGTTCCATGGCAGACGTTACATCAAACAACGTTGTTCCTCTGAACTGGTCGTTTGGACAAAACTATATATATATGCCAGAGAACAGTTTTAGATTATAAAGAATCTTTCACGCCGGAAAATTCTTGTGTAATTACTCCTCAATATATCACGTCCGTCGGATGAATGTAAAGTGTGCAGAAAGACGACACACATTTTGCATTTATATATATATATATATATATATAGACACTTGGAGGCGAGCTTATCGAGTTTGATTAAATTATTATTTAATTAATTAAATCTATTATAAAATATTATTATTTATTATAATGCAAAAATATAATTCGAGTCGAGTATTAGACGATTCTAACTCGATCTTGTCATATTTCATTATAAATTAAATGAATTTTATGAAAATAATCGAGATTACGAGCCGAGTCGAGCTATATCGTGTACTTAACGAGTCGAGTTCGGTCTTGCTTTTATATGGCTCGATCGAGGCCGAACTTTTTAGTCGAATCAAGTCGAGCCTAGAGAGTGTCGACTCGACTTTGGCTCAATTACACCCCTACTTGCGAGCAATCGAAAATATATTTATATCCGATAATATTATTGTATGTATCTATACACACATGCATGCATATATAATATTAATAGATTTTTGTCCAGAAGGACAAAATTATCAAAAAAATCGGGATAGAAGAAGCGTAATTTAATAAGCGACAAAAGAATAATTATGAAGAATAAATATGAAGAACAAATGTGGAATAGAGTAAATATGAAGTAACAATTATGAAATACAAAGTAACATTAACACGTTAATTAACAATTTTAAAGTAACAATTATGATTTTTGTTCTTTATAATCGTGAAAATGTTACTTTTGTCAATATTAAAGATGTGTATATATCTCGTTGTTATTAGAGAATATTTAGCATTTATTGTGTAGACGTATTCCGATTACGGAAATCACTGTAATTAGTATTATGATTCTTTGTCAACTATATATATTGCGACACATTTACCATATCAATACAATTAACATTTCATCACAACTCTTATATGGTATCGGAGCAACATTAATTTATTTTATTAGAGAATATTTAGCATTTGTTGTGTAGATATATTTCAGTTACGCAAATCACTGTAATTATTATTATGATTCTTTACGATTCTTTGTCAATTGTATATATTGTAACACCTCTACCCTATCAATACAATCAACATTTTATCACAAGTATTGTAGTTGTATTTATAATCAAACTAATTATTATATCAAATGTTGAAGTTTTAATTGATTTTATATTTTTAATCTAAATGCGTCTATTAAATACGTTTATTTAAATTGTCGAGTTCGGCCCGAGTTCCTAAGACTAGCGTTCATGAATCCCACCTCGAACTCGAGAATAATACTCACTTTAACTCGATTCGTTGACAAATTAACCAAAGAGATCTTAGATCAGATGTACAAAAACAGGTGAATCTTGAATCCCACTCCTTAACAAATCATCAAAAAGATATTAAAGAAGATTTTGTAGGATCAAAGGTAAAGAGGAGTAATAAAAAATATAAAAAACAATACAAAAGCAAGGCAGAAGCAGAACCTTAGGAGTGCATGGTGGTCTAGGTTGTCAATATACATTCAATTTCTGCTCAATGCATTAAGGACACTTATATATGCTACATACATAATAAACATAAAAATCCAAAATTAGGGTTGGACGGACGTCGATTGCAAAACATGAATCAATTGCTGGCGGGGATCAAGTGCAGACCTTTCGTGGTTTCTCCGCTGACGCGGATGTTAACATTGGTACAGGCGAGGTCGTATGTGAA
The DNA here is from genome assembly GCA_026214975.1 of Gentiana macrophylla. Classification (NCBI taxonomy): domain Eukaryota; kingdom Viridiplantae; phylum Streptophyta; class Magnoliopsida; order Gentianales; family Gentianaceae; genus Gentiana; species Gentiana macrophylla. Next base: position 19,934 of record JAOBSW010000920.1, read on the forward strand.
TAGTATAAGTTGCTATACTTATATTCCAACTGGTAAAAAAGAGAAAGACTGTCCCGAGAAGGACTACGACGATTTAGGCGATGACAAGCGGCGGGTATGGTTTGGCTCAGCATTCACTTGGGAAGTAGAAAAGAGATACCTTGACTATTTGGGTAAACTTGACTGGGAATCATTGGAGGTAACTAGAGAGAAAATTAGCTGTAATGGATCATATGATTTTCTTCTTTAGACATATAAAATGTAGCTGCTTTGTTCATTGTGTTGAGTTTAAATTGTGATCCATATATAGCCTTAAGTTTGCCTGGGTAAACTCATATTCCTGTCCTGTGTTTGTCACTGACAAAGATAACAGCTTTTGATTCACCAACGATTTAATAACATGGATATTTTGTTGTTGTGAATTAATTAAGGTTCAATCCATGATATCCACGTAGGTTGTTTTGCTGTTTGCTTCTTGATTTATTATTAAATATCGCTGATTCAATCATGTGGGTTTGCTCCTGATGATGCTGCTGTTTGCATTCAATTTTGATTTTGCTGTATGTGTATACTTCAACATTATATCAATTTCTTGTTGATGCTACATCTTTGTTTTGCTTGTCAAGATCCGAGGGTAGTTGTCAAGAATTGATGATGTCTTTAACAACTATGCATGAATGGAATGGAATGGAATATCAATCAATGAACCTAGCTACGCTTAAGAATTTGATCTTCCTTTTTAACATGTATTTGTTAATGTTTTTTGTCTCGTTGTAGAATCACATTATACATTTTCCGAGAAAGCATCGAAGCAAGGATGAAAAGTGGCTGATATTTGACAAGTGGGCAGCACATAATGGCAGAAAGTATCCCTCTTATGAATGGAAGAAGAAGAGATTTGTAGAGTTTAAGAAAGCAATAGCCCACATTGATGTAGTCAATTCACGAAGCGAGGCGGGAAATAAATTGCATAAGAGATGCGACATTTATGCATACCCCAACCATACTTGTTGTCATCATGTACCATCTACTCGGGGTTATTGGTTGAAGGGCGTTTATTGTCGTTCATTTACACCACAAGATTTCTGCGAATTAAGAGGCACTTATAAGAATGAGTATTCCTTTGAAAAGAAGCATTGGCCAGGCCGCGATGATAAACGGTATGCGCTAGGCCTTGATAATAAAGTGTATGAAATACCAAGAAGCGTTTGGGTAGGCAGCGATAATAAATTGAATATGCTAAGCTGGGATAATAAAGTGTATGAAATACTACCATAGGTTGTGTTTGCTTCTTTTGAGGTTTGTAACATTGATACAGTAGTAGGTTGTCTTTCCTCAAAGTTGGATGACCTTGACCGGTAGTAATAAAGGCACCATTTTTTTTTTTTTTTTTGGGTTTATTTGTTGTTATTAAGGTAGTAATAAAGGCAGTAGTAATTTTCTTTTTGGGCGTTGTAATTGTTGTTATTGTGTGAGAAAATTATAATAGTTATTTGGTCATTATATGTTGGATATGATAAATTAGATTAAACATTATTGTGGTGTAAACAAGTGTCTTAATTTATTTTCAGCTAGCTTTGTAGGAATGCCCTGTGTTGTGCCGATATGTCATTGGTAAACATGTTACTTATAGCTCCATTGGTCATATCCTTTTCACCTGCCCTCGACCCAAGGATATTTGGTCTCACCTGCCCTAGACCCAAGATTTGAATGAAGTGTTATAAATACAGATAGGAATATGCGGTTTAAGAAAAAAAAAAAAACACGAGATAGCAATGCAAGCGTAAAAATGGCGGAATTGATAAGACACGAAGCAAGAAGAACACAGTGATTTAACGTGGTATTTTATTATACACAGAATTACAAGGTTTTCACAAGTGTGTGAATAACACTTTGAATGACACATATTGCATTGATTACAGTATTGGTATTTATAGACACAAGTCCCAAACCCTAACCGCCATAGATCTTTGTCGGAACTACCATAAATACCCCAGATGTGGACTCTAGCTCCAGCTGTTATCCACCAGACGAAACCCAGTTCAAAAACTGACTTGCCAGACTTGTAATCAGTTGCCCAGATGTAGAACTCAGCTATACTCAGCATAACGCAGCAGACTAGAAACTGACTGCTGACTTCAGAAGAAACTCAGTTGCACTTCATCAAACTGACTTTCACAGAACTGAATATATTTAACTGAAATGACCATCAATCTCAGTCTTAGTTTCCCAGATTAGTTCCACCAGATATTTCTCAGTTTAGAGATCAAGTCACCAAAACTGACAAATCTCCACCTTGACTTGAACTCTCATTCAACGTCACCAGAATTGAAAAATCAGATGTACTTGTACCAGATGCATTCGTCAACGCCAGGATGTACAGTACCAGACTTCTCCTCAGAATCCACTCAAGTTGATCTGTCCTCAACTGAGTATCCAGAATTCAGTTTACAAGCTTTGAATATTCAGCAAGTCCAGACACAACTGAAACTTGCTCTGCTGAACTGGTTTAGTGAACATATCAACAGGATTTTCTTTGGTGCTAATCTTCTTCACTACAGCCCTCTTCTCATTTCTCAGAAAATGATACCTCACATCAATATGCTTGGTTCTCTCATGATGAACCTGATCCTTAGCTAGACAAATTGCACTTAAACTGTCACAATAAATCTCAGCTTGATCATGATGTAGCCCCAAATCACTGACTAGTCCCTTCAACCATACACCCTCCTTGGCTGCTTCAGTAAGAGCCATATACTCAGCCTCAGTAGTTGATAAAGCCATTGTTGCTTGAAGAGTTGCTTTCCAACTGACAAATGAATTCCCCAATGTGAAAACATAACCAGTCATAGATTTTCATCATCCACATTACTGCGCATAATCGGCATCACGAGTATCTTGTGATCGGGCCGAGTATCACCTCCAAAAATGAGACCAACATCAGTTGTACCTCTAAGGTACCTGAACATTCTTTTCACAGCTTTCTAGTGTTCCTTTCCAGGTTGAGCCATAAACCTGCTGACAACACTGACTGCCTGAGCCAGATCAGGCCTAGTGCACACCATGGCATACATCAGACTGCCAACTGCACTAGCATAGGGAACTCTTGACATATACTCCTTCTCCTCTACTGACTGTGAAGCAAAAACTGAAATGAACATTTGATGCCATAGGAGTATCTATTGGCTTAGCAGCTGACATGCCAAACTTTGACAAAATCTTCTGTATATAGCCCTGCTGAGAAAAAAAATAGTTTCTTCTGATTTCTATCTCTTCAGATCTCCATCCCTAAAATTTTCTTGGCTGCACCCAAATCTTTCATTTCAAAATCAACACTGAGAAGGTCTTTCAGGTACTGAACATCAGACTTCTTCTTTGCAGCTATCAGCATGTCATCCACATATAACACAAGATAGATGTATGATCCATCTTCCATCTGACTGTTGTAAACACAGCAATCATAAGGACTTCTGATGTAACCCAACTGGATCATATAACTGTCAAACCTTTTATACCACTTTGTCAGGAGCTGCTTTAGTCCATCAGGGACTTCTTCAACTTACACACAAGATCTTCCTTACCAGGAACTTGGAAACCCTCTGGCTGAGTCATGTATATCTCTTTGTCTACCCCACCATGTAGAAAAGTTGTCTTCACATCTAACTGCTCAAGTTCTAAGTCCTGCTGTGCCACCATTGCTAGTAACACTCTAATTGAAGTATGTCGACTCTTTGGTGAGAATATCTCATCAAAGTCCACCCATTTCTTTACATTGAACCTCTTGCAACCAAAGCGTGTCTTATACTTAACTCATTCTACCTCAGTTATCCCTTCCTTCTTCTTGAAAATCCATTTGCAAGTAACAACTCTCATTTCAGCTGGATGTTTAACTATATCCCAAGTCTGATTCTTCAGTAATGACTCCATTTCATCTCCCATGGCAGCAAGCCATTGAGATGCTTGAGAACATGTCACTGCTTCCCTGTAAGTAGAAGGTTCAAAACCATCCACTTCTTCTGCAACTTGAAGTGCGTACCCAACCATATCATCAAACCCGTACCTTCTAGGAGGTATCCCAACATTGGATCTTTAGCTCTGCGGCGATAAATATACTCTTGACCCACATTCTCGGTTTGACGCTCAGCGACATTTGCTCGGTGATTGGCTTAGATTCGGCTACGGTTCAACAACGATTCAGATTAAAACTGACTTGGATCAGTTGATTGTTGCATTCCAACTGACTCCACCTAAAGCTACACCTTACTGTCAGTTTTCTTAGTTTCAACACTGGTTTCAGTTTCAGTTATCCTCCCCACTGATGAACTGAGTATAGAATTTTCATCGAACACTGTATCTTTACTGAGAATGACTCTGTTTTCTATGGATGACCAAATTATGTACCCCTTTACTCCATCACCATCCCCCACAAACACTCCTTTCTTGGCCCTTGGTTCCAGTTTCCCTTCACTGACATGATAGTAAACTGTGCTTCCAAATACCCTTAGAACTGAATAATCTGCAGGCTTGCATGACCACATCTCAACTGGTGTTTTCAAACTGATCCCTGTGTGAAGACTCATGTTGATTAAGTAGCAAGCTGTGGTAACAACCTCTGCCCAAAATCTCCTTGATAAACCAGCATGAGAAAGCATACATCTTGCTCTCTCCAGAAGAGTTTGATTCATTCTCTCAGCTACGCCATTTTGCTGAGCTGTATTCCTAACTGTATGATGTCTGGCAATACCCTCATTTCTGCACAACTCATCAAACTCAGTCCAGCAGAATTCCAGACCATTATCTGTACGAAGCCTCTTGATCTTCTTCCCCAACTGATTCTCAACTAGATCCTTCCATTGCATGAAGCTCTTGAATGCCTCACTTTTGTGTTTCATCAGCACCACCCAAGTCATCATTGAATAGTCATCAATAAAGGACACAAAATATCCGTGACCACCCAATGACTCCACCTTTGATGGCCCCCAACAATAAGAATGAATGTAATCAAATGATGACTTTGTATTGTGTATCCCTTTTGAGAACTTGCTCCTATGTAGCTTCCCAAACACACAATGCTCACAAAAGTCCATATTCTTGACCTTACAACCCCCAAGAAGATCTATCTGAGAAAGAATCTGCATCCTTTTTTCACCCATGTGACCCAGTCTCTTGTGCCACAGTTTTGTAAGTGTGGATCGATGAACCTCAGTTGATGCCACAACAGCAGAACCGGCAACAACTGACCCTTGTAATATATACAGATTCCCTTGCTTGATTCCCTTGAGAACCTCAACTGGGTTTTTATAGACACTCAGCACACCAGTTTCCCCCTTAAAACTGAATCCCCTATTGTCCAAAGAACTGAGAGATACCAAGTTTTTGGTCATTTGTGGAACATGTCTAACTTCAATCAGTTTACAGAATATTCCATCCTCTGTCCTCAACTGAACTGAGCTAATTCCAACTACCTTGCAGACCTTGCTGTTTGCCATAGATATATGACCACCATCTATCTGGTGATAACTTGAGAACCACTCTCTGTGAGGGCAAATATGAAATGATGCCCCAGAGTCCAAAATCCACACATCAGTTTGATGTGCCGACTCTCTGCCACTAGGACCATGTCCTCATCTGAATCATGCTCAGCTGCTACAGCAGTTGTGCCAGAACCGTTCTCCTGCTGTTTCTTCCTCTTTGGACAATTGGACTTCCAATGTCCCTGCTCCTTACAATAATTACAGACATCTATGGATTTAGGGCCTTTGGACCTTGTCTTCTTGGAACTTTTCTTCCTAGATCGACCATGCTCTTTTCCTTGCTACAAGCTGACTATTAGTCTTTGCATCTCATTTATCTGCTCCGGTGCCTTATGCTCTCGGCTCCCTGGCATGTAAAGTCGACCTTACATCTTCCAATGCAACTATATCCTTCTAAACTATGAAAGACTGCACAAAGTTCTCATAGGAAGCTGGTAACGAAACCATCAAAATCAAAGCAGCATCTTCATCCTCAATCTTAACATCAATATTCCTGAGATCAAGTAATATTGTGTTCAGCTGATCAAGATGATCTCTCAACTGAGCCTCTGATGAGAGACAAATTAATGATCATTATTACGACATTTTACCCTAATATTGATACCACTTTGAGCATTATTGTACCAATTTAAGTCATAATTACTAAGTTTTATCAAAATGTATAAGTAGTAATTATTATATAAAATATCGTATAATTTCATAAAAATATACTAAAAACTCATAAAAACCTAAATCGTTATAAATAGATATTATCGTTATAAATTTAATAAAACTTATGATTTTGTGGTCAGAATTACTGTGGCTCGTGTTTTTGACTGTTTCAGGGTACGTGTGATGAAAAACTGAAGAATTAATATCAAAACAGTAGAAAACCGAAGAAGGATATTTTTCAAAGTCCGGCCCGAACCGAAAAAGACCGGCCCGAGCCGGAATAATCATCATTCTGAAGACGTGGGTATGACAAGGAGAGAATGCAGATTGTAGCACCGGCCCGAGCCGGGAAAAGACCGGCCCGAGCCGGGAAAAGACCGGCCCGAGCCGGTGCACTACCCCTATAAATACTCCCCTCAGTCCATTTGTTCAGATTGCCCCAAAATATATATATAAATCTCTATATATATTTCCCTCTACCTCTTTCTTTTTATTTCTTTTTTTTGTTTTGGGCCCATATATATATATATATATATATATATATATATATATATATATATATATATATATATATATATATATGTCGATGTATGTATATATATGCATATGTGTATAAATAAATAGAGTAGTATCGTTGTAATGCTTGGATTTATTATCGAGGATTGTTGTCTCGGAAGCCGTTGTTACTTTCACGAGGATTAGGCTCCAATTCAATGATTGTAATCGGTAATTTTCTAATGTTATTATGTTTATTATCTCTATCTATTTATACATATATATATTAGTAGTAGTAATATCTAGCCAAGATATGAATCAATTAGTTAATCTTTTGGTAAAATGGATGATCGACTCAGTAATAATGATTAAAACCAATTATAATGAATCTTTTTACCGAGCTTAATGAAACGTTAATATTGACATAGCTAATCAATATAAGCAGAATCGTAACCTAATGACGAACTAAGCGGTGAAGTTAGGATATGAGAAAAATGGTAGAAAACCGGAGGGTAAAATGGCCGAGTGAAAGCGTGACAACGGAATCCTATTTCCTACCCGGGCGGATTTGTCTTGGGAAAGATGAATCTTATTAAATTTGTGCTCAAGAACGTAATAATGTTAAAATCAACGGTTTAATTGAAACTAACACCGAAAGTTAAATCGATCCGCGACAACCGGAGCCTTTTGAATAACATCGGCCGTCGACAAGCGGAATAACCTCTTTTATCCGGGGTAGATTTGTACTCAGTACCTGTTCAGACTAACTGAGATTAGCATGGGGCAGTTGTGGAGATTAAACTAATGACAATTTGACTTATGACAATTTCATACGCTCGTGTGAGGAGGAGTTGTCTAGCTTAGGAGTACACCGGTTCATATATAATTGACCTCCTTGCATCAAGGAAAAGATCTAAAAATATACTAAAAATATATCTAAAAATCATAAGTTTTTATTTACTGTTTTACTAACAATCTAACTAATCTAACCCGATAAAACTGATAAAACTGCGACTTAGATCGAGTTAATAATAGCTTCTTGGTGTTTAACCACACTTTGAATTATGCCTTCATTTCCCTGAGGATACGACCTGACTCACCAGACTAGCACTACAATTTGACCCGGTACACTGCCGGTAAGGATCGTAAAACCTAGAAAAGGTCCGTCAGCTTTCTGGCGCCGTTGCCGGGGAACGTCAGCTTTCTGGCGCCATTGCCGGGGAAACGACGCTAATTCATTGTGTTCGAATGGTTTCTACTTGTATTAGCTCAAAATTCCCGAGGATAAGTCAACACTCTTCTTATCACATTTCTTTTTTATTTTCCGTTGGTACCTACCTTCTTTTAGTTACCAATTTTCTTCTTCTACAAAATTCGAGCATTTTCTATTTTAGATAGTTGATGACCAGAAGTGGTAAGGCCCCACTCACTCCTTATAAGCCTGACATAAACACTTACGAAAGGCAGTTAAGAGTAGAAAGTAAACGAGGTCATACTAGTCAGGGAAATCCTGACCAAAGATCATCTTCAAATCGAAATAAGAAAATGGCCGCTGAGAGTAAGGATGAGGAATGGGTCAAGGTTCCTAAAATATTGAAAAATCCAAGAATGGGTAGGACCTTGTTCAATGAGCAGGTTAAAAAGGAATCAAGTTTGAAAGGGTCAATTCAAACCGAACCTTATCCGGCTCAACCCAAATTCACCTCGGTTCAATCTCATAGGGCAGCACCATATCCAGTGCATATTTTGAAGAAAAAGGTACAGAATGATGACACACAGTGTCCGCAAAAGGCACAATCATTCCAAGAAGCTTTACCATCTTCGTTTAACGACAAGGGTAAGGGAGGTATACATTCTAACCCTACTTTAATTGATCTTGAATTACTCCCCCATTCCCCGAAAAAGGAAATCAAAGAGATGAAGTTGGATAAGAAGTATGCACATTTTCTTGACACTTTTCGGCACTTAACAATTAATAGCCCTTTCATCGATGTTTATAAGGGAGAGCTTAGTTTGGGAATGAATAATGAGCGCGTTGTCTTCAACATTTACAATTCATTGAAATATCCATGCACTACACTAGAATCTTGTTCTTGTGTGGACCCTTTGTGTCCTTTTGCTGTGGATCGTACTAACACGCAGGTAATTGAAGAAGATGATTTCAGCAATAATATGAAAGCTCGCAAACCCAAAGCTCGAAAATCAAAGGAAAAGGTCAAGAATCGTTGGGATTGGTGGAAATTTTCTAATCTATGTTGGAGACCGGTATTAAAGACGGATGCGGTGCGTGAGGATGACCCACCACTAGTGCATTAGAGACCTAAGCAAGGAAAAGTCTAGCTATAGACTATAAATATAGTGAAAACATGGGTACTATCCTTCCTATTTACTCCTTAAGCATTTATTTCTAGTTGATCGTGTGCTTAATTGTTACATGCTTTGGTGAGTAATTGTTAGAAGTATCCCATTTTGTTTAGTATATTATATTAGTTAATCATCATCATTTTGGTTGTTTAAGTTTGTCGAGCAAACGACGTTAACCAAAAGCGCTACCGGAGGCGACCCGTAAAATGTTAAATATAATAATTACTCATACTTTGGATAATACTTTGCGAATACTTCGGATTGATTTTCATTTTGTTTCACCAAGTCTTAGGATGAATGTTTGAATGTCATTAAAACGGGAACGATTAGGTGGTTATCCGAAAATCCCGAGAGAAAGCAAAGAGAAAAATTCAAATGCGTCATTTCTTGAACTTAGGTTGTTCGAACGATTTGAAATAGCCCTTGAGGATCTGGGTATAAAAGACTCAGAGTTAATACTTTGCCATACGTTACATTTCATGATCTAGTCTGTTTTAAATTTTAAATAACGTGTGACATGTATTAGTTCAAATACTATGGAATTGAGGAGGTCATAACTTTAACCCACCCACCCACCCTTTAATACCATCCGAGTATTTGTTTTGACTTGTTTTAGTGCACCATTGCTTTCCCAACAACTTATTTACACTCACTTTACATTGAGGACAATGTAAGTTCGTAAGTGGGGAGTGGAGTCGTTGGTCTAGCAATGGAATTAATGTTTATTTTGTATCAATAAATCCCTTAGTTTTCGATTTTTTTTCGAGCATTATTTAGTTGATTAAAATAAATTGTATAAGGTATATATTTCATGGATTTGAAGATATAATGATCAATTTGGATGTGTATAACCAACGTGAACCGTAAGTGCATTGTAATTCCAAATATATTTGTGTAACATGAATTCCTTCACGTAAAGCCTTTGATATTGAAGCGGAAAATTTTAAACTATATCCATTCAGTATCCTAGTGGTTATTCTATAGATAATTGCAGTAACTTAGTACCTAACTTTTGAATGTGTACTGTGATATCTGAAGGTTTGAATGTGATAGGAAGGATATAAGTTAAAGAAGAATACCAAATTAAGATGAACTATCTTTATGTCGGTTGTAGCTACCAATGATTTGCGTGCAGTAGGGCGTTATCACGAAACGTCCTATTTCACTATGAGGTTTAAAAGCTCTCGACTGCCTGATGATAGTAGTCCAACTAGGGTGTTATCACGAAACGTCCTATTGCTGGGAATGAGGGCATATGCTACACATGTGAAATTAAGTATAAAAAAAAATGACAATATGGAAATATGGTTGAAAACTTAGTTATCTTCTGACTATCCCCAGTATAAACTGAATGATATGCTTTAGGGATTATCCTAATAAGTACACGGGAGAACTTTGTGTGGGCTCATATCGCTATACCTAGGAAAGTCATTAGATTTGCATGAATGGATATTTGTGCGTTTGCTTGAATTATTCAAGAGAGGATAGTGGAAATTGAAAAGGCTTGTCACACACACACTCTGTTATACATTTATATTGAGGTTAACTTTGGTTGTAATTCGAATGGTTGTATTATCTCGGTTGTCCCTTATATCTTATATCTTCATGAATTTATCTCTCATTCATTTTGTTTTACCGCTTGTTTTGCTCGAGGACGACCAAAAGCTAAGTGGGGAGTTGTGATGAGAGACAAATTAATGATCATTATTACGACATTTTACCCCAATATTGATACCACTTTGAGCATTATTGTACCAATTTAAGTCATAATTACTAAGTTTTATCAAAATGTATAAGTAGTAATTATTATATAAAATATCGTATAATTTCATAAAAATATACTAAAAACTCATAAAAACCTAAATCGTTATAAATAGATATTATCGTTATAAATTTAATAAAACTTATGATTTTGTGGTCAGAATTACTGTGGCTCGTGTTTTTGACTGTTTCAGGGTACGTGTGATGAAAAACTGAAGAATTAATATCGAAACAGTAGAAAACCGAAGAAGGATATTTTTCAAAGTCCGGCCCGAACCGAAAAAGACCGGCCCGAGCCGGAATAATCATCATTACAGCACGTGGGTATGACAAGGAGAGAATCTGCACTGTAGCACCGGCCCGAGCCGGGAAAAGACCGGCCCGAGCCGGTGCACTACCCCTATAAATACTCCCCTCAGTCCATTTGTTCATATTGCCCCAAAATATATATATAAATCTCTATATATATTTCCCTCTACCTCTTTCTTTTTATTTCTTTTATGTTTTGGGCCATATATATATATATATATATATATATATATATATATATATATATATATATATATATATATATATATATATATATATATATATATATGTATGTATGTATATATATATATATATGCATATGTGTATAAATAAATAGAGTAGTATCGTTGTAATGCTTAGATTTATTATCGAGGATTGTTGTCTCGGAAGCCGTTGTTACTTTCACGAGGATTAGGCTCCAATTCAGCAGTTGTAATCGGTAATTTTCTAATGTTATTATGTTTATTATCTCTATCTATTTATACATATATATATTAGTAGTAGTAATATCTAGCCAAGATATGAATCTGAATTAGTTAATCTTTTTGGTAAAATGGATGATCGACTCTGGTAATAATGATTAAAACCAATTATAATGAATCTTTTCTACCTGAGCTTAATGAAACGTTAATATTGACATAGCTAATCAATATAAACAGAATCGTAACCTAATGACGAACTAAACGGTGAAGTTAGGATATGAGAAAAATGGTAGAAAAACCGGAGGGTAAAAATGGCCGAGTGAAAACGTGACAACGGAATCCTATTTCCTACCCGGGGGCAGATTTGTCTTGGGAAAGATGAATCTTATTAAATTTGTGCTCAAGAAAGTAATAATGTTAAAATCAACGGTTTAATTGAAACTAACACCGGAAAGTTAAATCGATCCGCCTGACAACCGGAGCCTTTTGAATAACATCGGCCGTCTGACAAACGGAATAACCTCTTTTATCCGGGGTAGATTTGTACTCGGTACCTGTTCAGACTAACTGAGATTAGCATGGGGCAGTTGTGGAGATTAAACTAATGACAATTTGACATATGACAATTTCATACGCTCGTGTGAGGAGGAGTTGTCTAGCTTAGAGTACACACCCGGTTCATATAATTGACCTCCTTGCATCAAGGAAAAGATCATCTCATTTATTTCTACTAAAAGAGATCGTAATTCAAGAACGTATTCTTGGCTAGATCAAAAAAATATCTATATATATCTGTATTTATATATATATATATATATATATATATATATATATATATATATATATATATATATATATATATATATATATATTATTTCTTGTTTTACTAACAATCTAACTAATCTAACGATCTAACCCGATAAAAGCGATAAAAGCTGCGACTTAGATCGAGTTAATAATAGCTTCTTGGTGTTTAACCACACTTTGAATTATGCCTTCATTTCCCTGAGGATACGACCTGACTCACCAGACTAGCACTACAATTTGACCCGGTACACTGCCGGTAAGGATCGTAAAACCTAGAAAAGGTCCGTCAGCCTCCTCATGCATCCTCAGGTTGAACAGCCTCTGCTTCAGCAGCAACTTGTTAGTCAATCATATACAGGCTTTCAAACTTTAACCATAACTTGGCAGTGGTGTCTTCCTCAGAAACTTCTGTGATAACATCATCAGACAAGCACAACATGATGGTTGAATGTGCTTTCTCCTCCAGACTTGCATAATCTACAGAACTGGCATCCCCTCTACCTGATAAAGGAGTCCATAATCCTTGTTGTTTTAACAAGGCCCGCATCTTGATTTTCCACAGACTAAAACTGTTCCTCCCTGTAAATTTATCAATCTTCACGTTCATTGCTGACATCTTTCAAATTAAAGAACAAACCTTTGATCACAAAATCCTAGCACCGGTCACCGGTCTTGGTGAAGATCAACTATGTTCACCTGCAACTCCTGAATCTTGAACATTACGCTCTGATACCAGTTTGTTATAAACACGGATAGGAATATGCGGTTTAAGAAAGAAACAAACACAGATAGCAATGCAAACGTAAAAATTGCGGAATTGATAAAACACAGAAACAAGAAGAACGCAGTGATTTAACGTGGTTTCCGGCGTTGTGCCGACTACTCCACAGACAAAAAATGAGATATTTTATTATGCACAGGATTACAAGGCTTTCACAAGTGTGTGAATAACACTTTGAATGACACACATTGCATTGATTACAGCATTGGTATTTACAGACACAAGTCCCAAACTCTAACCGCCATAGATCTTTGTCGAAACTACCATAAATACCCCAGATGTGGACCCCAGCTCCAGCTGTTATCCACCAGACGAAACCCAGTTCAAAAACTGACTTCCCAGACTTGTAATCAGTTGCCCAGATGTAGAACTCAGCTATACTCAGCACAGGACCGGCCCACCCATAAGGCAGGCCAGGCACTAGCCTTAAGCCCACTGGAAGGGTGGGCCTCGGATTACTTGTTTTGCAAAAAAAAAATTAACAGTTGCAATGCAAAACCGAACTCTGACTGTGAACCTTCAAATCGAGCCGCATTCGTGTACGCGGGCATGCACAAGCCCAAGGGTAAATCTGGATTGGATTTGCACCCCCCCTACGCCCGCGTAGAGAACGGTGTATAATGTTGGTTTCTTATTCCAACTACACTAAAACAATATCATATAAATATTGCTTCTTTTTCCTTCTTCCAACCAATGTGTTTCCTTTTCATAACACACACTTAAGCCCAATAGGCCCAATATGACATATCATCAATTTTCCAACAAACCGACTTTAAGCGTTAATTTCTCATTCACTCGTTATCCGAATTGAATGATTCCAAATCCTGAATTCATCTACGACTCACGTAGTTTTCAGAATTAATAAAACATTACATATATTCTATACAAGAATATATCCGAAATACGCTTACAAAGTCACTGAATAAAATGATTATAAAATCATTTTTAATTCATTTTTAATTCAATTCCACATTTTCTCCAACAAGTATCAAGTATGTTTTGTACTTTTGTTTATGCATATGATGATATGAATTTGAATTATTACTTCTAGGTATGTTTCGAGGCTATTAATGAACTCGAATTTTGTATTTACGGATGTTATAAATACAATGTTGATATATTTTGTAAGTATGTGTTCAAGAGAAAAAAATTTAATCGCAAAGGCCCACCGTGCACCGATTCGCCTTAAGCCTCGGTTTTGGTTGGGCGACGCAGCAATGAGACTAAATCGACTATCGACTTCTTAAGAAACTCAGTTGCACTTCATCAAACTGACTTTCACAGAACTAAATATACTTAACTGAACTGACCATCAATCTCAGTCTCAATTTTCCCAGATTAGTTCCACCAGATATTTCTCAGTTTAGAGATCAAGTCACCAAAACTAACATGAAGCACTAGGGACAATAGATGAGTATAAACTTAGAATGATGGATGACCCGAATTATGAAAATTATAAGATTGGAGTAGATAACTACGTCCAAAAGGAAAGTGAAATCAAAGAATTTGAAAAGCAAAGTTGTGGTGGGACTTAGGAGGAATAATGTTGTTTCTGGTTTCGACAAGTCTTGTTCTGATCAGCAGGAGAAAATCAAGAACTTGGTGTTTGAGCTTCATTATTATAAAGATGGTTTTGAGAGAGTTACGTACAGTGGAGAATGATGAAGCAAGAAAGGCGTTGGACGAGGAAAAACAGAATGCCTTAAGCTTGCAGCAGAGGAGAAGAATATTGAGGGTCTTAAAAGGCTTAATCGATTCACAGAAGACGAGTTGACAAGTCAAGGCAAGTGTCCCAACCACCTGAAGAAACTGGATTGCTATTGCAGCCTTTAGTATTTTGCAAGCTAATGGTGTCATCTTTTCTTAGCAATGGATTTGTGGTTTTATGCTTTAGTCTGAAATTCTATTTTGAAAATACTTGATTGAAATTGTATTGTTTTTAAAGGCAATCATAAAGACATGGAGTTGAATTTTTGGTAGGCACATAAGAAGCGGATGAATTCTACTTAATGCAACGCAGAGTCCAAGCTTCATGTTCAGCAACGCAGAATCCAAGCTTCATGTGTTGATTTCACATTATGTGTTTAGGAGAAACTTGTATAGCCAAGGCTATGGAGTAAGCATAGCTGCATTGAGTACTACTCTATTTAACAATGGAATGGACAATCATGCCGAAGGGCGTGTATGAATGATGGAACATGGTATCTAACTGGATCTATTACAGTCACTGCTGCAAATTTTTGCATGCCACCAAATTAACTATATGCAGAAGCAAATAACAATGGTGGTTGGTGTAATCCTCCTTTAATTACAACCCATTTTCGAGCATGTATGCATATTGGACAGTACAGAGCTGGAATTGTCCCTCTCCAATATAGAAGGTAACCTAGCTTTTGCTTGTCTTTGTTTATTGATTATTATTCTTTATTTCGTTTGATAATTCAACATGGCGGCGGTATCAAAGCACGAGATTATAATGCTCAAACCTATATATTTGTTTAATAAATTTGCAGAGTAGCGTGTGTAAGGAGAGCGGAATCGGATTCACAATGAATGGGAACACATATTTCAACCTTGTGATGATAAGCAATTAATGTTGGAGGAGCATGCAGGTGATATCTATAGTTTCTGTATCAGTCAAAGGCTCGATGGCTATCGATGTCGCGGAACTGGAGGCAAAAAACTGGCAACTCAATAGTGACCTTTGTGGGCAAGCACTGTCTTTTAAGGTCACGACAAGTGATGGAAAATTCGTTACATCAAACAACGTTGTTCCTCTGAACTGGTCATTTGGACAAACCTATATATGCCGGAGAACAGTTTTAGATTCTAAAGAATCTTTCACCCCGGAAAATTCTTCTGTAATTACTCCTCAATGTATCGCGTCCGTTGGATGAATGTAAAGTGTGCAGAAAGACAACACACATTTTGCATTTATATATATATATACTTGGAGGCCAAAACACATATATAAAATAAAAATAAAAATAAAAATAATATATCATTAAATCGTTCTCGAGGAAACTAGAAGGAAATTTTGATGTGGTGATCGATAGGGTTTTACATGCACCCTATTTTTTCCTTACCGGAGCTCGAACTTTGGTCACATGCCAGGTTATAGCATAATGTAACCACTATGCCGATACATTCTTCAGCTAGAGGTAGTTAAAAAATCATAAATATAATAAATTGATGTGAGTGCTTTAGTACTTGTCCATCATCCAAAATGCTTATTCCCATAAGAACTTCTTGATTTTTTCCAGCAACAAGACGGACTTCTTGATGTCTTTATTAATCAAATAATTGATATTTCTTGGCGTAATACCCCTTATCTCCAGATACTTGTGGAACGCCTCCCGCGAATTCTCTTCAAAATCTCTGCGGGGAAAAAGAAAAACAAAGTTAACGACAGATATTATATTTGAGCAATCGCACTAAATATCATAAAGACAATATAAATCGGTAAAACAAATATTCAAATAATCATTTTGATCCATCGAAAACCATCTCTAACAAGATCTTTAAAAAAAAAAACAAGATCTTACTGAGAACTACAAAATAGATTATACCACACAAAATATTGTTTCTCTAATCCGCATGTTACTTTGATCAAAGAGGAATTAAGATGGGTTTTAGATGAGAATCGAACTCAGCATCTCATCAAGAACCCTAAACTCTGGATCTCATCAAGAACCCTAACGATTTTTCTTCTCGCTTGCTTTTATTTACACAAAATTTCACAAAAACATACGTCGGTAGAGATGCAATCGAAACATCTTAACAAAAGTTTATTGACAACTCGAATCAAATTAGCATTTGCATTAACACATGAATGAAGAAATTATAAGTGTGAAGAGAATGTCAAGAGAAAGTATATATGTTGCTTATGAAACTCACTCAAGGAAGTCAGGTGTCTTGTCATATTTGAATTTGGACAGCAAAATATCTCCATCATCAAAAGAGATTTCAACAATTTCGATCTTATCCAGATAAGCATAACATTCAAATTCCAAAGACTCTGGTCCACCTTTCTTGAAACTTTTTCACGAATAGTTCGGCTTGTACCTCCTCTTCTTTATCCTCATCCTCTCTTTCAGGCAAATCCGGATCGGACATATAAACATCAACATCAACATCTACCGTTTCACCTTCATACTCACGAGTTAATGCGATTAAGTTTTCATAATGTCTTGAATCGAAACTCTGGTCCACAATCTTAAATGGGAAGTCTTCCTCTTGAATCTCTTCGGCCTACTAACACAGCAGAAATAACAGTCAAACAATCATACATAGTCAGAGCATTGTAGCCATAGATATAGCTAATACCAGAGGCCTTTTAATCATGCTCTCGTTGTAGTTAGTTCCAATCGGTAACACGTACATTGAATTAATTATCTTCAAATGTAGCAGATTCTAAAAGAATAATAAAACGGCCTAATTTACAATCAAATGTTCGGAATGAAATTAACTCAATCTAAACATAATTACGGATAACCATGCATAAACCCTTAGTGGTGATCAAAACCCGGCCTTTCCGCATACCAAAGTTAAAAAAAAAAAAAAAAAAAAAAACAAAGGGAGGGGAAAAAGCAGAAACCTCCGTTCCTTTAAAGCTCTTGATCTTGTCATTAAGGATTTGAATAAGCGATTCATCATCAACCGATTTAGTTGAGTAGTGGTGGTGAAAGGTTGAAGGCAATGCGTGCTTGAAGATGTTTACAGTACTACTACAGAGATTGCCACCTCCGCCACGGTTGAGGGTGCCGGCAGTTGATAAAACGGCAGAGGAGTGGTGGTGCAGATACATCTGACTTCCTCCGGCGGCCTTACGGAAGGTTAAAGGAACCACCTTTGAGGAGGAAACCCTTCGAATGATATTATTCAAAGCCATTTGCTTTAAGTGGTACGTACAGATCAAATTCAAAGAATATATTGAATGAATGATGTTCTAGGGTTTTAGGGTAGACTATGCAGGGTTTCCCTTTTCCCTCAAACAAATATTTTTGACTTCTTGTCCAAGTTTACTATGGGATTTGAATTGTGATTATGGATTAATTTGTGGTCTTATCTTTGTTAGTCAAATATTATTTTTTTGGGGGAAAATATTTATATTATGCTGGTAAAATGAATGTTGTATATCAAGAAAGACGTTCATGGTGTCGAAAGTAAAGAAAAAGAAATAATCAAAAAAGAGTTCCCACTGTAAAAAAAACGTGATACAAATAGAAGTCTCATATTTTATTTAGATTAGATGAACAAACCAATGTGGATGAAAATTAATTGAAGTCCAAAACACTTTTGCTAACAAGGCAAGTCAAGTGTCGATGGTTTGAACTTGGACTCATTTAGCTCAATAGATAAAAAATTATGCTTTGAGCTTGGCTCGTTTAAAAGATAAAATATTCGATCTCGTGTTCTAGTTCGGCTCTTTAGACATATTATTGCCTTCCGGCTTGAGTTCGGCTCGATTTCGCCTCATCCAGGTATAAAATATGAAGTGTCAATGCAAAAATAACGAATTATAGATCAATAATACATACATAATGTAACGCCCCGCTCCCGGATATCGAGTCATTATCCGTAAGAGAACGTTCGGCACGTATAATATTAAAAAAATTCAACATTATACGTAAGTCTCTACGTCGTTGTATCTAGTTTAGCAAAATAAAAGCTGAAAATACTTGGACAAAATCATAAATGCTTCTAGAATATATTACAAATCATACTAAAAGTAGAAAGAAATAACTTACAACAACGAAAATCTTACAAAGTACGATGTTCAAAGTAAAATACAACAACTAGTCTTACAAATAGTCTCAAAATGAAATACAACATTTGTCTTAAAAGAAAAGCAACAAGACTCATAGTGCCAAATGATAAGGAATGCAAGATAACTCCATAGCTAGCATATCAAACGTCATCATCATACTCATCATAATCCGGCTCAACCTGTTTGTCTTCTCACCTCAAACCACAAACAAACATGCAATGGGGTAAGTACAAAAGTACTTAATAAAGAGGTATAAGCTATTGAACAATTAATTTTTACAAATAAAGGTCATTATTCTTAATTAAGTTATCTTTATAAGACTGACTCAAACTCTAGGGTTCACTTCATGCTCATGAACATATCATGCCTACTTGTTTCTAGCTTAGCTTATCTTTGTTATATCAGTATTCAAGGGAACTACGTATGGTGCTACTCACCATGAAGTATCTGGGTGAAACATATTGGTGGATCACACCAATAGGCACGGGCTAGCCCCAATAGTGTACACGTTCAGTGAAGTCCCTCAGTACTTGGGGTCTTAGTAATCTACGGAGTTGTTCATTCGCGAAGTCCCTCTACTTCTGGTGCCCCTTAAAGGCCAGCAGAGTTATTCACTTTATCCGAATGCCCGCACATCGCGATATAGACTTGTGTCTTACCAAGAATAACATGATGTTTAGGCTTTTAACTACATAAGTACGTAAGTTATTTATTGTTAACTTGCAACCTAAGTATTTTCAAATAAAGGCTCCCTTACAACTTCTACTCCCTCGCCTAAACTACTAGACAAGGACAAAGCCTAGCACATTGCACAGACATTGATGAATGTTAATCCATCAAAGCACAGGCCAATCATGCTCTTCCGACGGTCCCGAACTTCAATTCTTAGGAAGAATCCATTCGGTACCGGAACTAAACGCATCAGAAGCTTAATCATGGCTAGTTCATATTCATTTAATGTTATTAGATCAAGAAACAACATTCAAAACTAGATTCGGGGCTCAAAACACTCAAACAGCCAAAACAGCCTCTTTGGCGTGCACCAGGTTCCTTTGGCGCGTGCTAAGACACCTCAAAGCCAATGTAGAACATTCTTCCCGTCCTCAGCGCGCGCTAAAGCTGGTCAGCACGCATGCTAAAAGCTTCATGTTTAGCCTATATCCAATCTGTTCCACCTTTGGCGCACGCCAAAATGGTCGAAACTGCTCAAACATGCAGTTTTCTGCACTTTTACGGTTCCCAAACCAATTCCAACCAAATTGATAGCAAAATAAACATAGAAACAACAGACAAACAGGTTCTTATCATACCATAGCATCTCATATCACAACAACTTAAAACATAGATTCTAACATCATAATCAAGCAATATACTCAACCTAATCAATACAAAACTTGAATTATTCAATAGGAAAACCTTCTTAACTGTGATTCCAAGCAAAAGCGACCCAAACCTCAAGCACACAACCAAACCTTGATTCTTCAACCCAAAACCTAGATGATCAACAATTAATTCTAAATTAATTACGATAACATGTTTTTACCCAAACTAATCTGCAAATTGAAAATCTAAAAGCAAATAAACATGATCACACTAGAAGAGTATCAAAACTAGGGCTAAAACTTATACCTTTTCAAAACTCTGACTTTTTGGTATCCACACGAAGTTTTCTTCCTTATGAAACCGATGCTCTATTCAAAACTGAAATATACCAAGGATTGGATGAGAATTTGTGAGGATTCCCTTTTGCATGTTTGTTTGTGCTTTAGGGTGAGAAGACGAACATGTTGAGCCGGATTATGATGAGTATGAGGATGGCGTTTGATATGCTTGCTATGGAGTTATCTTGCTTTCCTTATTATGTGGCACTATGAGTCTTGTTACTTTTCTTTTAAGACAAATGTTGTATTTCATTTTGGGACTATTTGTAAGGCTTGATGTACATT
Organism: Gentiana macrophylla; assembly: GCA_026214975.1. Classification (NCBI taxonomy): domain Eukaryota; kingdom Viridiplantae; phylum Streptophyta; class Magnoliopsida; order Gentianales; family Gentianaceae; genus Gentiana; species Gentiana macrophylla. Next base: position 40,753 of record JAOBSW010000920.1, read on the forward strand.
CTGAGACTACTTTGTAAGATTTCGTTATTGTAAGTTATTCTTTTCTACCTTTAGTATGGTTTGTAATATACTCTAGAAGCATTTATGATTTCGGCCGAGTCTTTTCAGCTTTCGTTTTGCTAAACTCGATACGACGACACAGGGGATTATGTATAATGTTGAATTTATTTAATATTATACGTGCCAAACGTTCTCTTTCGGATAAGGACTCGGTATTCGGGAGCGGGGCATTACACAACAAAAAAATATTAGAAGAATTATAAAAGTATTATACAAACGTATGGTCTCTATTAGATTAACAAATGACTTATTATTTGTTGATTTACGGTTATGGTGTACATTTTTTTTGAACGGCAATAAAGATTTACTTATGCTAATTCTCTAACAAGATGCTAGAGAATGATAGTACATGTATAATAAGACTCCAAACAACACACTAGTAAATTACATGCTGCAAAAGAGTCGTCAAATCTGTCTAACTGGGAACATCTATCGGATACGAATTCCATTTATTCCAATCTAAAGCAAGATTGTCACATCGACCGTTAATCGACGCAAAGCTGATTGTGTGGATTTCAGCAAATATGTCCTCCACTGACATGGCTTTTGAGTTGAAAATGAGATTATTCATTCTTTTTCAAATACTCCAACATGCTACTTTCCTCGTAGCATCCGAAATCTTGGAGAATTTGTTTTGCTTTACATGTAAAGGAGTGTTGTGATGTAGTGATCGCCAATCCAGAAACGAAGTAAAATGGGTTATGTTATACATTGTTTTATATATTTGTGTGTGTGTGTGTGCGCGCGCGCGTGCGTGCGTGCGTGCGTGCGTGCGTGCGTGCGTGCGTGCGTGCGTGTGTGTGTGTGTGTGTGTGTGTGTGATAAGTAGGTCGCAAACATAATCGAAAGTTCATGAAACAAGCACGTGTTCGTTTTCATTTTCTTTACCAGATGTATTTACCCATAAATCCATTGTTAATATAAACACATTAATAGCTTATTCAAAGATTAGTTTATATATTTATGTATTGTGAATTAAATACATTCTTATCAATACAATAATTATTGATAAATATTAAGGGTTAATGAATAGGATAAAATTAGGTGTAGTGTTGGTGTGTTTTAGAGTTTAATCAATTTTTTATCGATATCATTAAATTATATGTACGTAAATAAATTTTTATTGTAATAAATCATGATCAATCCGAGTTTTCCTGGTGGTGACTTAAGAGTGTTTAGAATTCTAGAACGTCATGTTAAATAAGACTAAATGCTAGGTTTGAAATCCCGAGTAAGAGCCAAATCCTAGGGCACCGATATGACTGACTTCGGATTAGTCGAGTCAGTGGTCCGGATACCAAAGCCTTGTGCATATATATCATGATCATTTTTTATGTATCATGATCGTTTTTTAAGGAGTGGAGAAGAAGAATGTGTGTATTTTATCAAGGAAAGAGTGGATTGAACTTTGATTTTGTGCAAGTTGTGCAATGACATTTATGCATATATATCATTATTATCATTTTTTAGGGAATGGAGAAGAACATGTTTATTTTACAAGAATGCATTCATACGTTTTCGTTTTCATCTCAATCAAGCTACTAATAAAATAAAAATAATATATTATTAAATCTTTCTCGAGGAAACTGGAAGGAAATTATGATGTGGTGATAGGAGAGGCTCTTTCTGTCTACCATGTGATCTTCTTAGCTATCCAATGGGGCTTCTTCAAAGTCACATTTGAAACGGACTCTCACTGTATGTCAGAAGCTAAATTCAGTTGCAGAGGATATTTCTTAATTTATTGGGTAGCATTATGGATGACCGTCGTTATTTATTGGGCTTGCTTCTCTTTTGTTAAATTTTCTTTTGTAAAGCATGGAGGCCACCAGCTTGCCCATATTCTGGTCAAAAGAGGCTTAGATCTTGTTGGTTGGGGAACCTCTCCCCCTTCCGAATGTAATCCTTGTTACTTGGCAAATAATAATCACTTAAGTGGCTTGTCTCGTAAAAAAACATAACGAGGCAACTTAGTCATTATGGCCAACCTCAAAATGCATAATTCATTACATCTCGAATAACTATTGACCGAGCTCAAATATTAAAAATAATAGAGGTAGTTTATATATTTATTATGGAAACGAAAGGTTTTACACGAACCCTATTTTTTTCATACCGGGGCTCGAACTTTGGTCACATGCCAGGTTATAGCCATAGTGTAACCACTAGGCCGATACATTCTTCAGCTAGAGGTAGTTCAAAAATCTTAAATATAATAAATTGATGTGAGTGCTCTAGTACTTGTCCATCATCCAAAATGCTTATTCCTTTAAGAACTTCTTGATTTTTTCCAGCAACAAGACGGACTTCTTGATGTCTTTATTAATCAAATAATTGATATTTCTTGGTGTAATACCCCTTATCTCCAGATACTTGCAGAATGCCTCCCGCAAATTCTCATCCAAATCTCTGTGGAGAAAAAGAAAAACAAAATTGACATTTGAGCAATTGCAATAAATATCATAAAGACAATATAAATCAGTAAAACAAATATTCAAATCATTTGGATCCATCGAAAACCATCTCTAACAAGATCTTACTTCCTCTTTAAAAAAAAACAAGATCTTACTTAGAACTACAAAAAAGATTATATATACCACACATTTCTCTAATCCTCATGTTACTTTGACCAAAGAGGAAGATGGTTTTTATTTATCATATTGGGGGCAGATGAGAATCGAACTCTGCATCTCATCAAGAACCCTAAACTCTGGATCTCATCAGAAACCCTAACGATTATTCTTCTCGCTTGCTTTTATTATCAAAAAATTTCACAAAAACACACGACGGTAGAGATGCAATCCAAACATCTTAACAAAAGTTCATTGACAACTCCAATCAAATTAGCATTTGCATTAACACATGAATGAATGAATGAAGAAATTATAAGTGTCAATAGAATGTCAAGAGAAAGTATATATATGTTAGTTATGAAACTCACACAAAGAAGTAGGACCGCAAAATGATTGATGAAATAGAGATCTTATCCAGATCCAGATAAGCAATACAATTAAACTCCAAAGTCTCTGGTATATCTTTCTTGGAAACTTTCACCCATAGATGATAGACTTGTTCTTTATCCTCCTCCTCTTCTTTATCATCATCCTCTGTTTCATTCTCATCCTCTGTTTCAGAATCAGGATTGGACAAATAAACATCGACATATACCATTTCACCTTCATACTCACGACTTAATGTGATTCAGTTTTTATAACAGTCCACAATCTTAAATGGAAAGTCCTCCTCTTGAATCTCTTCGGCCTACGACAGACAGACAACCGGTTATAATACAGCAGAAATAACAGTTTCATACATATATAGTCAGAGCATTGTAGCCATATAGCTAATACCAGAGGCCTTTTAATCATGCTCTCGTTAGTTGCAGTTCCAATCGGTAACAACTTGAATTAATTAATTATCTTCAAATGTAGCAGATTCTAAAAGACAATCGGCCTAATTTACAATCAAACGTTTTGGAAAGAAATTAACTCAATCTAAACTAAATTACTGATCAACCATAAACCCTTAGTGGTGATCGAAACCCGGCCTTATCGCATACCAAAGTTTGTAAAATAAAAAAATTGGAAGAAAAAAAAAAAAAAAATAAAAAAGGGAGGGGGAAAAGCAGAAACCTCTGTTCCTGTAACTCTCTTGATCTTGTCATTAAGGATTTGAATAAGCGATTCATCATCAACCGATTTAGTTGAGTAGCGGTGGTGAAGGGTTGAAGGCAATGCGTGCTTCAAGATGTTTACAGTACTACAGAGATTGCCGCCGCCAAGGTTGAGGGTGCCGGCAGTTGATAAAACGGCAGAGGAGTGGTGGTGCAGATACCTCTGACTTCCTCCGGCGGCGTTACGGAAGGTTAAAGGAACTACCTTTGAGGAGGAAACCCTTCGAATGATATTATTCAAAGCCATTTGCTTTAAGTGGTACAGATCAAATTCAGAGAATATTCCCTTCAAAAATAAAATTCAAAGAATATATTGAATGATGTACTAGGGTTTTAGGGAAGACAATGCAGGGTTTTATGCAGGGTTTCTTTAAATTTTCCCTTTCTCTCAAACAAATGTTTTTTACTTCTTGTCCAAGTTTAGGGATTTGAATTGTGATTATGAATTAATTTGTGTTATTTTTGTTAGTCAAATTTTTTATTTTTGGGAAAATATTTATATTATGTTGATAATAAAATGAATGTTGTATATAAAAAAAGACGTTGATGGTGCCGGAAGTTAAGAAAAAGAAATAATCAAAAAAGAGTCTTAATAGATAAAAAAGTTTAATATTTTATTTAGATTAGATGAACAAACCGATGTGGATGAAAATTAATTGAGATCCAAAATAGTGTTGCTAACAAGCCCAGTCAAGTGTCGATGGTATGAACTTGGACTCATTTAGCTTAATAGATAAAAAATTATTTTTTGAGTTTGGCTCGTTTAAACGATAAAATGTTCGACCTCGTGTTTTAGTTCGACTCGTTAAACATATATATTATTGCCTTCCGGCTTGAGTTCGGCTAGTTCAGGTATAAAATATAAAATAACGAATTATAGATCAATATTACATACATCATATAACAAAAAAAAATGATAAAAGAATTATAAAAATATTATATAAAACGTATGGTCTCTATTAGATTAACAAATGACTTATTATCCGTTGAGTTAGGGTTATGTTGTTTTTTTTTTTTTTTTTGAACGGAAATAAAGCTTTTATTTATGCTAATTCTCTAACAAGATGCTAGAGGAGGATAGTACATGTATAATAGGACTCCAAACAACACAACATACTAGTAAACTACATGCTGCAAAGGAGATCGTCAAATCTGCCTAACTGAGAGCGTCTATCGGATACGACTTCCATTTATTCCTATCTAAAGCAAAATTGTCACATCGACTGTTAATCCACGCAAAACTGATTGTGTGTGAATTTCAGCAAATATGTCCTTCACTGACGTGGCTTTTGAGTTGAAAATGAGATTATTCATTCTTTTCCATATACTCCAACATGTTACTTTCCTCGTAGCATCCCAAATCTTGGAGAATTTATTTTGCTGTACATGTAAAGGAGTGTTGTGATGTAGTGATCGCCAATCCACAAATGAAGTAAACTGGGTTATGTTGTACATTGATTTATTTATATATATAAGTAGGTCGCAAACATAATCGAACGTCCGTGAGGCAAGCACATGTTAATTTTCGTTTTCTAAACCAGATGTATTTACCAATCCATTGTTAATATAAACACATTATATTTACCAATCAATACATTGTTAATATAAACACATTATATTTACCAGTCAATCCATTGTTAATATAAACAACATTAATAGCCTATTTAAAGATTACTTAATATATTTATGTATTGTGAATTAAATACATTCTTATCAATACAATAATTATTGATAAATATTAAGGGTTAATGAATAGGATAAAATTAGGTGTAGTGTTGGCGTGTTTTAGATTGTTTAATCAAAATTTTATAGATATCATTAAATTATATGTTCGTAAATAAATTTTTATTGTAATAAATCATGAACAACCCGAGTTTTCTGGTGTTAAGGATGTTTAGAATTCTAAAATGTCATGTTGAATAAGACCAAAGGCTAGGTTTGAAATCAAGAGTAAGAGCCAAATCCTTGGGCACCGAAATGACTGACTTCGGATTAGTTGAGTCAGTGGTCTGGTTATTAGAGCCTTACGCATATATATCATGATCATTTTTTAGGAGGTGGAAAAGAAGAATGTGTTTATTTTATCAACGAAATAGTGGATTGAACATGATTTTTTGCAAGTTGTGCAATGACATTTACGCATATTTGCCCTAGCAAGAATATCATATATATAGCGTCGCTGGGACAAAAGTAAACAATCATTGTTGGGGTGACCTCAACCCCAAAGAAAATATGAAGATCACCAAAGGTCTTTAGCAAAGAAATGAGCTGCAAGCATCGAGATAAAGCATTCCAGGGAAGCATAATCACTCCCAATAATGACCATAAAATGCCAGACTGAAAATCAACATAAACAAGTATGTAGCTTGTAAATGTAGCGTGTGAATATATAAAAAGGGAGGCATCGGCCTGAGAGTTCACAATAATGAATGAGGAACTGACGCAACTCCTGATACCAAGCTCGGGGGCTTGTTTAATTTGAGGCCATAGATTGCCTTTTTAAGGCAACAAACATGAGATGGATAATGCAGATCAACAAACCCCTGGGTTGGGTCATATAGATTGTCATAGTGAGAGTGTCATGTAAGAATGCATTATAACATCTAGTTGGCTTCTACAAAAACATCTAGTTGGCGGATCGACCAACCCTGAACAAGATCAATGGTAAGAAGAATCCAAACAGTAGTGGGCTTGACAAATGGGATGAAAGTGTCATAATAATCAATACCCAAGCATTGAGTGAAGCCCTTAGCAACTATACGTGTTTTGTGGCCATCAATAGAACCCTCTGCATGGCATTTAATACGAAGTGGTTACAGGCAACTACATGGAATGCCGCATCAAAAGGTACCTAATCCCATTTGTTGTTACAAATTAATGCATCAAACTCATCCTGCATGGCAGCGAGCCAAGTGGGATTAGTAAGAGCATGTTTAACAATATGAGGTTTAACATCATAAGAGACCGTCACATGCAGATTGAGTTTATGTATTAGGTTACGGATACCATGCTTTAGTGGCGGATCCAGAATTTTTTTTCCAGTGGGGTCACCGGACCGTAAAATTACATTTTTATCCAAAAAATTGTTCCAGTGGGGTCACAGGAGCCTAAAACTACAGTTTTTAACAACAAAATGACACTTTTTAACAACAAAACTACATCGTTTTAATACTAAAAAAAATTCCCGAATCTCAGTGGTGTCACGTGACCCCCCTTGGTGTACATGCATCTGCCCCTGCCATGCTTGGACCTAGTAGCCATGGGATGGTGAGATGAGGAATCTTGGTAAGGGAAGGAAGGCGGTGGAAGAGGTGTGGGTTGGTTAAGGGCTGGATGGATACTAGGAGGGGGTGGGATGATCGGGGACTGGTGGGGGTGTGGGAACAGAGAGAAGGCTGCATTATTGAGAGAGATCCGGAGGGGTAGGAGGAGAGGTCAAGCCTCGTGCAGCATGGAAGATATTTTCGACAAACTTGACATGACGGGATGTCTACATACAGAAGTTGGGGGTCAAGGCAGTAGTAAGCACTCTAGGTAAAAGAGTAACCCAAGTAAATACAAGGTTTGTAGCGGGGATCTAACTTGTCAGACATATAGGGGCGGAGCCAAGGGTAACACAAACAACCAAAGGTACGGAGTTTGGAGCAATTTGGAGGTGTGCCATATAGTTTTTCATACGGGGAGCTCGTAAATAGTGTGGGAGTACGCATACGATTGATGAGGTAGAGAACAGTGGCAAAGGAATATGGCCAATATTCAACAGACAAGAAGGCATGTGATAAAAGTGCGAGTCCAGTTTCAACTATATGCAGGTGTTGTCGTTCAAAGTAGCCATTATGTTTAGGGGTGTGGGGCGGGTAGTAAGGTGTGTGATGCCGCACTCGAATAAAAGTGAAGCAAGACCACGATATTTGCCTTGTATTGCTGACTTTTATTAAATTAGCTACTCGATAATTGTATTTCACACATCGTCTTTATGAATGTATTTTGCGAGAGGGGGTGGAAACCGGGGTTTTAGAACCACGTTGTAAAACCGACTAAGTTGTTTAGACTCGGTTTCAAGTGTGGTGTTTATCAACGTAAGTTGAGCGTCTCATAGAGAAAAGACCGTGTTAGGTCAGTTAAATCCGGACAGCGGACTGTTGAATTGGACTTAGAGCGCTAGATTGCAGTATCAGTGTCTAGTTAGCCAGAATGAGGAGACGACACCCATTGACATAGGCCAAAAACATGAGTAGTATATCATAATCAATTCCAATAATGTACTAAAGTTAGAAAAAGGTTGACCAGATCATAGCTCGGTTTTTTCTTTTATATAGTTTAAACTCTCTGTTGTGCATAGTAGTTTGTAGAACCGGTCTGACGCATCACCATGTTCAATATTTGTGTTGACCTAAATATGAACGATATCTTCTCTGATACTTAACTAGATATATATGTCACGTGGGATACGACCTTGCTCGCCATTTATAGTACAAAAGACTCGGTACTCTGCCGGTTAGATACTCTTAGCAAGGCCCTTGTTCCAGCTCAATTCCATCATTTCAAAGGCAAACTACATGTGGGAGAAACCCCATTAACTTTGAGGGGGACATGTTAGAATAAACAAATAATTAGTAACTTATTAAGTCTTAATTTATATGTTGGCCACCTAAGCTAGTTGTTATGGATTCTTTGAGAGACTTTTTATTAGATTCTATCTTCTTGCTTTATGTACCATTTTCATAATCCTCTGAGATGATGAAAATGAAATGCAATAGAATTTTTTTTCTCTTCTTCACTAAGCAACTGTCTTTCAACCTGCATAACTGTCTTTCATCCATTTTTTTAAGAAACGAACTCCGAGTTATAGCACGTAACGACGTAACTAAAAAATGATATGGAAAAAAGAAACAAATACAACCGAGACGAAGAGCACTAGATTCACGTGGTGCGGTAAAATTGTCCTACATCCATGAAAAGGGGAACATTATCCCTGTAATGAAGAGTACAAAAACTGTTCTGAAGCCTACCTCACAATAGCCTAAATAGTACTAGTCCATAACTACTTCATCTTTACATTCTAAGAATATTCAAGAACATCTCCAACGGACCAACCTATACAATCTATGCACACGAGATCCCAATGTATCATGTATGTATCAAACAATGTTGTCTTCAAGGCTGCCTTCAAGGCGATACAATGTGATTTCGTGTTCTTTGAAATAGTAACGGACATCATCAACAAAGACAAGTTTCAAGTAGTACTTCACACTGAATCTGTATTGGATGTTCTCGTATGTTGGTGTCAAATCGTATTGGTTGAGGAATAATCTGATTGGAATTGATTCACCTGCATTCATTTACAAAACAACAACATCTAGAGTATAGAATGAATGTCACACACTGTGTGTATACATAGAGACAAAAAAGAAGGATTCCAATATATGGTACCTGTCACAGGAATACCATCCACCAACTCGTTTATCCCCAATGACGTCTCTTCAACATGACTTTTGTCGCTCGATTCATTATTCATACCAAACTATTGACACACGCACACGCACAAAAAAATGGTCACAGGCCAATCAAAATATAACGACCAATATTCACGTATAAGATATGTATAAAGATATGGAAGTTTGAGGTGCACCTTTCCATGGAGAAGCTTTGCAAAGAATGTTGCCCCTGGCCTTGACGATTCTCTGCGAATGATCTCAATATGCATGCTTTTTATACCGTAATACTTTCCTACATACTGAAAATGTATATTGCCATTGATCACATCTTTCAGATGGTACCTGTCATTCACAAAATTATAATAGGAATTAGAAAAAAATGATTTGATTTGGCACAATGATTATGTATAAAATGTGTATTGTGTTCGTAGTATTTAGTCCGAACGAGGACGCATCAATATGGGACTCACTTGCTCTTGTCGAAGTCTAATTCAGCATGGAGGAGACTTTGAGACATAACTCCTATCTGTATAACTCATGACATTGCAAGAAAAAGGAGAGAGATTAATTAATGACTTTGTTCAAGTGACCTTCTGTGTATTAATACAATTTATTACATACTAAACAATTAATCTTTTAACAAAGACAATAATACAGACATTACGTACCTTCAAATAGTTAGGGCATGAAAAAGTCAAAGGCGACTTTATCTTGATGGGATCGTTGACTGGTGGAGCTGGACAACAATTACCAACCTGGCAATGTAAGCATCCCAAAACATTAATACTTGTAATCGTTACTAAGAAACACATGTTTGTACAAGCAAATTAAAAGCCATGTTGAAATCATCTAGTTAAGCTGTGGTCTTCCTGTGTAAACCGAAATAGATCAAGCGCAATCATGAAAAGAACACAATGAGGAATTGGCTATAAATTAACAGCAGAACCAAAATAGATCAAGCAATCATGTTTCCTTTATTTGTATTTTACTGATGCGCGTTTATAGATTACAAACTTTCATAAGATAAGCCACTATAAACTAGACATCTTTAGGTGAAACAAACAAATGTACCACCCAAGTTTAAGAGTTTCAAAGTTATTGTCCGGTGAAAAGTGCATTCACTCCTGCAATAAATATATAGAGGAAATTTACCACGATTTCTCGATCTTGGACAATGCTTCTACCATACCCCCTGCTGATTGTCACTTTAAGGGTGTACCTGCAAATCACAGAGCATTACAGGAATTAGTGCTACAGCAAATAAGATCAAGAAAAAAGCATCAGTTAATAAAGAAAAACAAAAAACAAAAAACATAAGGATCACAGGAAGCAAATATCTTTTTAACTACATTATGGCAATCAAAAGCTTGGAAAGTATGTGTAAATTGTAGTATAAACCAAAGAGTTCCAAAGTGCTCCAGTAGGTTATATCTACCGGTTTGTTTTTTAAGTCCAAATCTACCAAGTTGTAGATTGTGAATTCAAATCATTAAAAACTGTCCTTTTTGCAACGCAACTAGGTATATAGACTGTTAAAGGTAAAGATGCAAGAGGTCTAGTAACAACATACCACAATTTCACATTTACTCCATTGTACGTGTCATGTGGCATTTCAACAGCCGAGAACTGAAATCCGTAAGTTTTACTCTTATACAATTCACCAGGAACGTCCACATCATGAGCTGAAAATGAACAAAGAAACAAGCAAAAGCTATTAAGAAGGAAACATTTTCACAGGCTATTCTCTTACTGTATTCTGTTTTCTCATATACAGGTTTTCACACTGCCACACTTTTTGGCCTTTGACAACAAAGGAAAGAATATCGAAATACATAAGAATAAGAAATGATGATCATAAATACCACGAGACATGAAAACATAGGACTTGCTGCGGTCAGAGAACATTCCTGCAAATTAACACAATGAAAATTTTGAGCACACATATAAGGGGCAAAGAGAAAAGTGCAAGACACAGAGATAGTTAAAAAGAACAATCAAAACCAAATCCACTGACAAAGCATTTTTCAATACAAGGCCAATCAGAGGAGCCCAATGATAACTTGAAATATCGATGTGAATAAATCAGAGTCAAGCCAACAGAGAATTAAATCCAACATGAAATGACTTGGAAAGGTAGTCATAGTCAAGAATAAGTGCTTGATGTTGTCAAGAAGGATACAAGGCAAGGTTGTCAAGAAGGAGGTTTCACATTAAAGGGATGCTAGCTAACAGTGATGTAATTAATCAATTGAATTGGTAGAAACCTAATTATACTGAATTGCTCACCACTGAAACACAGGTGCTAATAACAACTATTCGAATGTTCATAATCAGTCACAAGTGTGCACATATTCATCCATAACAATATAAGAAGAAATTAACCTCCAGAACATTGTAACAAGAATGTAACCACCAACAATACATATGCAGTAAAATGAAGAGAGGCTATATTAATATTGCACATAAACTGCAGTAATAAAATTGGAAGTTCTCATCTCCAGCCACAACTCCAACCTATCTAACTCACCTATTTGACCAATAAGCTCAATCTTGATTCCATTGTGTTCAATCCTTTTCCCTGATGCAGGTTCAATTGAAATCTGAAGAAGAAACATACAGAATAACTTTTAACAATCACTTCGTAGGTCGATTTTTCTTACTAAGACAAACCATGGAATAATTTCGCTTTACCTTGCCTATAATGTTGTCTTTACTTTGAAACAGAGGAACCATCACTGTATCACCATCTTTCAGTTTTAATGGAACCTAACATGAATTGACACAACACATAACACAAGATATGTAGAATTTCATGAACAAAAGTAGACGAAAGCTAAGATTGAGTAACCAAGAAACACAGAATTGCTTCATTTTGGCAGTAAAAGAATCTCAAGAAAATAATTATGGCGCAATGAACCACAAGCGATTCATAATTACGTTTAATCATACAAAAAGAAACAATTACAGACGAACTGGGATGAAAATTAATTGCAGCAGAAATACCTCCCTCGGCAATTGATTATACTGTAACATCACTTTGATTTGACAAGCCGGCTTGAATATTTTAGCCATAAGATCCTAAAACCGAAAGAAAAGTTTACATTAAAAGAAATACCTCCTTTGGGAATTGATTATACGGTAACAGACTTCCTCTGATTCTTCGTAGAAGAAAAGAGGCGGGAAAAAAGAAAAGACTACCTTGGTGCCAAAATCTGGGAATTTGAACTCCATTGAATTCCAGTAATTGACGAGGAACATTGCGAAGTAATGAATCGATAAGAGTATGATTCTTTTGAACAAGAAGAAACTTGAAAATGGATGAAAACTGAAGTGGAAAAATCTTGAAAATGGATCGGCGATGTCAGGAGAAAGAGCCGGTGGCGCGAAGAGGAAAGAAAATGTTTGGACTGGCAAGTTTGAGAGCCAACTAACTAACTAACGGAATTTCACTCACAACAATACTAAAATTTTCCCTTTTATGTTGTTAAATATACGGCATTATTATTATTTTCATCATACTCGATTAGTATACTTGTGTATCACGATGGAACTGAATTTGTGAAAGTCGGTTTTGGAGTCAAGAATCGGATTTTCGTAGGTGTATTGGTGAGAACCGACTTTGATAAACCCCGTTGTTGTTCCTTCACCTACGGTCTTCGGAAAGACAGTTTAGACTCCAGAACCGACTTTTATAAAGTCAGTTCTACTGTGATACACATATAGAAAGGTGTATGAGTAGATTGACTGTGGTGCAAATAAAACCCCCAACATATATTCTCTAATTTCATACTATCCCACAGTGTCAGCCGAAAATAAAAAATTTCGAAGAATAAAACACGGGAAATTTTTCTGTGGTGTTTTCACACCGTGCGAAGACACTACTTTACTGTTTAAAACGTTTTTTTAAGTGTTTTTAAGTTTTTCGCTTATTTACACTGTCAAACACGGGTGTCTCAAAGTGTAATTGGTGTCTCCATATAGAATGAAGATACCACAGAAAATTTTCCTACAAAACACGGCAATTCATTTCGCTTTCCAAGACTACAATTGTAACGGCCTGGCTCGAATTTACCAATCACCTGGATTTGAGTCATACGACCATGACCATAATCCGAAAATTCGAATTATGAAGTCTATTTTTAGAATAATAATAATAATAATAATAATAATAATAATAATAATAATAGTTCTAATTTTGTTTAATAATAATTTTAAAAATCCATTAAAAAACGTTAAACTTTCCACACACAAAAAATCATTCAATATTAATATGTTATTATATTGCTTCTATATAATATATTAATTAATTATACCATTACCAAACCTAATTTATTGATCATTATTCAACTTCTTTTTTTTTTTTGTAAGGACTTATTCAACCTATTAAAATTGAAAAAAATACTAAATGTGCCTCAACCAGTTCCATCTTTAGTATAAGTATACCACGCATGCTACCCCTATATTATCAACCGACATGATGCAGGCCATCCTCTGTCCGACATGACGTTGGTCGCCTTCTGTCTCTCATAACCGGCAAGACGCAAGATGTCTACGGTCTCTTATTTACCGATGTCGTGCATGTCACATCGGTCACTTATGCTCAATACAATACTGATCATCCACGACCTCAAGCAACAGTTACATTCTTTTCAATGAGCGTTCCGGACTTCACGTATACATTACTCCGTGATAGTAACTGCTATGATGATGACATTGAAATTTATGTTCCGCTATAACCTGAGCCCTAACTGCTCCATAACAGGCTTCATTACATCAATGCGTGGTAAACTCCCTTGATCACGACATCAATGCACCATAATTCACTCCCTCACATGGGAGAGTTATATAAAATATCATCACCCCCAATTAAAAGGTACACGCATCATACACTTGCTATACATTCATGCTTACTGTCTTAATAGAAATTCTTCTATTCAAATATTGACTTGAGCATCAGAGTGTTCCCCCTCGGAGGCAAGCTCCGGGACCCCTCACGTTTTTGAGTGTTTTGTAGGCCCACTCTCAAATCCACTCAAAAAGTTATTTGGATCATCACCCAGAGGTCCATTTACCAGAATATCAACTCAATTGTAACTCGGGCGATTTCAGACATCGTCATACATAAAATATTTTGAAGGAGTAAAGTGAAAAATAGAACCTTGTGTGTGATGGAAATATTATTTACAACACCAACCATAATGTCTTCATTGCCGGAATAAGGCGTGAGTAATGCCAAATTACTGAGATCAGTGGTAACATGATGCGTGGCACCACAATCAAGATGCCACAGAGAAGATGACGGAGAATCCAAATGTGCTTGAAGAGGACGCAATGTTGGAGGGCTGGACCGAATGAGAAAAATTTATCAGAGGCTGAACCAGGTTAGAATTGAACCATTTCTCTGAATGTCCTTGACTTTTCACACCGGAAATAACCAAGTAGGGTTTTTTAGGGCAAAAACTCGAGCCTACTACATGAGAGAAAGTATATTGTATATTTTTCCAAGAATTAGGAATAGTAAGACATGGAAACAAGCCAGCACTGGGAGAGGGATGTCATACGGCCGAATGAGTAGTAGCAAGACCAAAAAAAAAGTGACTAGTTGCATGTTAGATGGCGGAGTCTCATAATAAAGTAGCTTTTCATGGAGCTCTTCAAAATCAATAGGGGTGTCACGTGCTTGAACAACCCTAGAAAGCCAACACTACCCCTTCAAAATCAATAAGGGTATCTGAAATAAGATTCACACGATTATCAGCTTTAGCTTTCACAACATTAAGATAATTAGAGATTGTTTGAGAACCTTTTTGCATAGATTTGAGGTATTGTTTAACTTGTTTGATTCGGCCAAATGCAGGGATTTGCATATGTATCATATAAAGTAGTCTATGCCTCATGAGGTCTTTTCCCGAGTGATTTACGAAAAAGAAAATGGGAAATGAACGAAGAATAAATTTAAAATGTACTCTCTCTGTCCCGTAATATAAGGCATTTTGGTTTTTTAGTGGTGTCCCAAAATACAAGTCTTTCTCACAAAGCAATACAATATTAATGCAATGTTTTTAGTTTTACGTTAAACAATGCAATATTATTAGTCACTTTAAAATAACAAAGCAAAAAATTTGTCTTGAAATTTTAAAAAATTGTTCATTAATGATATTCTTAAACTGTGCATAGAAACCAAAAAAGACTTATACTATGAGAGGGAGGGAGTAGTAAAGAATGCTCAAATGAAGAAAAAGAACAACAATAGAAGAAAATGAAAAGTGGTAATGAGAATAAATGATGTAATAGTATGCAGCAATGCAAATTGTTCATCAATTGTCTAACAACTTTTAGACAGTTTATATATAATGCTTATACTAAATTTCACTTATTTAGTGGATGGTTAAGGTCTAGAACCCTGATAACACATAGACAGCATTGAACCAATGAATGGGCGAAAACAAACTACCAAACCATGATATTCAACTAAAAAGAACAAGTAAACTTTTATTAGCAAACTACCAAACCATAGAAGTAGTACTGTGCAATGAACATGAAAAAGACAAGAGTTTCTCCTTCTGCCTTCTCCAATCTCCATATCATTCTGAAAAGAAAAAAAACATTCAAGAGTTTCTCCTTCTGCCTATACTACTTATGCACACATGAGATCTGGCCTAGTATGTACGCATATATATGTATCTATTATCTATGTATCTATACATTTGAAGATGCGTCTTCTTCTTCAAGGCGATACAGTGTGATTTCTTCTTTGGCAGATAGACTCATATCTTCCTCAACAAGGTCTAGTTTTATGTAGTACTTCACACTGAATCTGTTGTGGATGTTCTCGTATGTTGGTGTCACCTCGTACTGGCTCAGGAATAGTGTGATTGGAATTGGTTTACCTGCATATATATGTCCCAACAACAACAACAACATTAAATATATACATATATACATACAGAGAGAGAGAAATCAGAGATATTCTACTGAAGGATTCCAACAGCACACACCTATGTCGATCTCCTTATTCATGAAGTCGAATTTTGCCAGTGTTGTCTTTTCAACTTCATCTTTATTGGGTTCTTCTTCATCATTATTACCAAACTATTGCTCATGACACATGTAAAAGATAAGTACTGAATTGATAACTTCATATTTACTGTAATATTTCGATAACTTTGAGGGGCTTACCATTCTTTTGAGAAGCTTTTGAAACCACGTTGGCCCTGAACTAGCTGACAATTCTTTGCGTCGGAACTCAATATGCATATTTTCTACCTTGTGGGCTCTTACATAATGAAAAGTTATTTCGCCTATGATCATATCTTCCAAATGATACCTGACATTCAGAAAATTACACAAGTAAGTGAGTGTGTGTGTGTGTGTGTGTGTGTGTGTGTGTGTGTGGAACACAAGCTCCGTATTCAGCATGTGACTCACTTGCTCCTGTCGAAGTTTACTTCAGCTTGGAATAAATTTTCAACTTTAAGTTCCTTCTGTATGTTAACAGGGTTATAATTATGCTTTGAATAATTGCAACGAAAAGCATAGATACAAAACAAGGCCAGTAGAATTACCTTGATGGGATTGTTGATTAATGGAGCTGGACAACAATTACGAACCTGGAAATGTAACCATATATGCCAAATCACAACACAAACAATTCCAGATTGCTAAAAACATTAATACTTGTAATGGGTACTGAGGAACACATGTTTGTACAAGCAAAAGCCATATGCAAATTATTTAGTTAACTCTTTGAGTAAGGTGCCATCTTGCAGTGTAAACAAACACGACGCACAATGAAAAATAACACATTGAAGAATTGGCTATAAAACAGCAGAACGAAAATAGATCAAGCAATCACGTCCAATGATTTATTTTACAACAAGCAAACTCATAAGCCTAGTTTTGAAGGTATTTCCATGTTCTGCAAATGAACAATATACCGATATATACTAGACATCTTTAAGTGGTCGACAAGAATGTATACCTCACAATAAAGGACTTGTATATGTATAAGTAACTAGACCTTTCAATTGTTAAAGAGTTTCAAACTTATGGGTGAAGAGTGCATTCACCCTGCAATATATATATAGAGGAAATTTACCACAAATTCTCGATCCTCCACAATGGTGCCACCATTTCTCCTGCTGATTGTCACTTTTAGGATGTACCTGCAAAGCATTACAGGAATTAGTGATAATATCAAGAAAAATCTATCAGTTAATAGCGAAAAAGAGCAAAAACTTAGGGATCATTGGTAGCAAAGATTTTTAACTACATTATGGCAATCAAAAGCTTCGGAAGTATGTGTGCCAGTACTTGGAGATGTGCTCAATACTCTATGTTTAATTCAGAAGTATGCGTACAATCGTAGTATAAACCAAATTTCTGGTGCTCCAGTAGGTTGTATCTACTGATTTCTTTTGAAGTCCCACTCTACTAAGTTGTGAATTGTGAATACAAGTTGATAAAATGTCTGCTTACTTATATATAAAAACTGCTCTTAACTGACTATATATGGATTGATTACGGTGAGATGCAAGAAGTCTAGTAGAATACCTCAGATTCACCTTTACTCCATTGTACGTGTCATGAGGCATTTCAACAGCCAAGAACTCAAATGGGTAACTTCTACTCTCGTGTAATTCACCAGGAACGTCCAAGTCACGAACTGATTATGAAAGAAAGAAGCAAGCAAAAGCTATTAAAAGACAGAACAATTAGTTTCTATATATTTTCAATGGCTATCTTTTGTACAACATTTTCCTTCAATGTTGGTAACTATTTTCACTTGGTTTACTTCAGAAGCATATCAAGAAACAGTTTTGTATATACCATAAAATACATAAATGGAAATCATAATTACCATGAGAGATAAAGTCATAGTCCTTGTTGCGGTCAGAGAGCATTTCTGCCATTAAACACATGATCAAAATTATTGACAACACATATAAAGAGCAAAGAGAAAAGTACAAAACACAGAGAAAAATATAAAGAACAATCAGAGGAGGCCAACAACAATTTGCAATATCGGTGTGAAGAAAAAGCCATGTAATGTCAGAGTTAAGCCAGTAGGCCCTATATCAAACAAGGGTACAGTGCAAGGTTGTCAAGCAGGAGATCGCTAATGATTTCAGTCGTTTAAATACTCAAACACAGCATGACGTTTTATTACTCCAAAATTTCACATTAAAAGGATGCTAATAGTGATTTCAGTACTCAAAAGTTAAGCATGAATTGCTAGAAAGACAAGTACAGAGAAATGCATATCAGGTATCAATAACAATCATTCAGGTGTTCTTAATAGGTCATAAGTGAAGAGAGGCTACATCCTAATTTGAATGTTCTCAAATCCAACAACAACTCCAACCTATCTAACTCACCTATTTGACCAAGAAGCTCAACCTTGATTCCATCGTGTTCAACCTTTTTCCGTGGTTCAATTGAAATCTAAACATGAAACATAAAGAGGACTTTTCACAAACACTTGAAAGGTCAAATAATTAACTAAGGCAAACCATGGAGAATAATTTCACTTTACCTCGCCTATAACGTTTTCTTGGCTTTGAAACAGGGGAAACATCACGGTTTGACCATCTCTCAGTTTATATGGAACCTAACAATTGACACGACACACAAGATATGTAGAATTTAACGAACAAACGCAGAGAAAACAAAGATTTTCTGCCACTTATCTCCGGTGCTAATTTTAATCCCATTGCCGGTAATATACTAGAAAATGCGGACAATCCCAGAGTGTAATCATAGCGCAATGAACCACAATCTTACAAAAAGACACAGATATTGACGAACTGAGATGGAAAATAATGGCAATAGAAATACCTGCTTTCGTGGTTGGTTATCAATTAAAGTCACTGTAATTTGACATGCCGGCTTAATCAATGCTTTAGTTATGAAATCCTAAAACCCAGAAGAAAATTTTACATCAAAAAGACAGTTTAATTCCTCTAATTCTTCGTAAAAGAAAAGAGGCGGGAAAAAGCAAGAAACCTACCATGGCTTCCAAAATCCAAGAATTTGAACTCCGTTGAAATCCAATGACTAATGAGATACTCGTAGATTACACCGAACAGTGAGAATGGTTGAATCAAACAAAGAATCTGATTCTTTAGTGTAACAAGAAATGAAAGTTCGTCTGATGGATGGAAATTGAAGTGGGATGTGGATCGGCGATGTTAAGAAAGAAAAGGCGGTGGCGCGGAGAGCCGGAGAGTGAAGAATGTTTTCGACTGACAAGTTTGCGAGCCAAATAGTAACTACTAACGGAAATAACTAACTAACGGACTAACTAACGGAATTCATCGAGAGAAATATTATGATTATATAGAGCATGTTTCAGTTGAACCGATATAAATTTAGTTGCATTCATATTTACTATTAAAACAAAAATTTATACTCAGATTTACTAGCAATGATAAACATTAAGATCATAATCCGGCTAAATGATGGTTTGAGTCTTTGCGTGGAGCGAAAGAAAAAAATTGTAGGTTTATTCGCACAACTCACACATTATGTCACCATTCGACATTCGGGTTCCGTTTTTTCAAGTTAGAGGATGATGGATGTAGATTAGGGAGCAAGGGGTGGGGTCGATGGCGAGCTAATACAACCAACGCAGCAATCGATCAGGAAAAATTACACTAATATATGTACAAAGAAGTTTGGGAACTGCATAAGTATCTCATCTTGCTCGCCTCGAGATGTACATTGTCATAGATGTTGACCACAATGGTAGTTGTTGCCATCAAGTCGTGATTTGTAAAGAAGATTTTTCAGTTGATCCCACCTGCGAGGTCACTGGCTCTACCGAGGGTGAAGAGGCCGGATATCAAGACATTCTTGATACGATAGAGATTTTGCAAATGGATTTAAGGAGATTATGGTTCGATACCATGAAGAGAGTTTGAGAAAGCAATAGTACTCGAGTAAACTAACTTATTTATTCAAGATAAAAGAATGAGTATTAATAGATACAAGCATGAAGGTGAGAGGTCCTAGTAGAGTATTAAGTGCTATGGGCGGCTAGATGCTCTGGCCGGGCGGCTATTACATAACAGACAAAATAGAGTTATTTTTATGACATATTAATTGTTTATACAATACAATTAATATGTCATGTTACAAATAATGTATACAAGTAAAGTGTTACACGAAATAATAAGGTAATATTTCCACACAAAGCAAGCCACACCAGATCCAACACTAGTAATTCCTACTGCTACATGTCCAGAACCTTTTGAAGATGACATTCAGGGGGGCAGCATTTTCATGCAGACCCTCAAGATGCAACAATAGTTCAAAATGACCCACAGCAACATGTTTCTTCTATGGAACCAGTGAGAAGGTCTTCTAGAGCCAAAACTACACCCACATATTTGAAAGATTATCAAAGACAATTTGACCGCCACCATGCAACTCCCCCATCTTATTCAACATATGGTCTCTTATAATCATATATCGAGGATTATAAGACTTTTTTCACGCACTGTGACTAGACAAAGACACAGAGCCAAATACTTACAAAGAAGCTGCACAATTTCCTGAGTGGCAGCAAGCAATGAGGAGTGAATTAGATGCTTTGCACAACACCAACACTTGGACAATGGTACCTTTACCTCGAGGGAAGATTCCAATAGGGTGTAAATAGGTTTTCAAGATCAAAAGAAAATCAAATGGCTCTATTGAGAGATACAAAGCTAAGTTAGTTGCCAAGGGTTACACCCAAACCTGGGGCATTGACTTTATTGAAAAATTTTCACCAATGGCCAAGATGTCAATAGTTAGATTGTTCATGAGTTTAGCAGCTATCAAGAACTGGCATCTACTTCACTCAAAAAAAAGAACTGGCATTTACATCAACTTGATGTAAACACGGCTTTTTTGCATGGGGACCTTGATGATGAGGTCTACATGTTGCCACCACCTGGTCTACAAGTACATGATCCTTCCTCGGTTTGGTGTTAAATAAGTCACCAGATGGATCGAGACAAGCTAGCAGGGTAATGGAATGCCAAGCTCACTCAAACACTGCTTCAAGCTGGCTATACTCAATCAAAGAATGACCATAGCCTATTCACAAAAGGCACAAGAGATGATTTTTTGGCACTTCTAGTATATGTTGATGATATTATAGTAAGCGCCTCACTTTACAAGCCGTATATAAGATCTCAAGTCTTTGCTACACAAAGCCTTCACTATTAAAGATTTGGGAGAGCTCAAATACTTCTTAGGTTTTGAGATTGCTAGATCAAAACAAGGTATTGCCATGAATCAGAGAAAATATTGCTTAGACTTACTAACATAATTTGGTTACTTGGGAGCAAAACCATCTTCTGTACCTGTGGATTCTACCATATCACTTGAAAAATAAGCTCACCACCTCTTGCCAACAATACTTATTACAGAAGTCTAGTAGGCAAACTCATTTACCTAGGCAACACTAGACCAGACATTGCATATGCCATACAACAATTGAGTCGGGCTTCTGGATCATACTACGTAAAAACATCTTGATGCACCACACAAACTTCTCGGATATCTCAAACAAGCACTGGACAAGGCATTATGTTTCCGCCATAGATCACCTACTTTATCTTCTTTTTTTCGACTGATCAGGGTGTGTAACATAACTAAGAGGTCTCATTACGGGCTACACTCTATTTATGAGAGATGCCTTAGTATCATGGAAATGCAAGAAGGTGAAGTGGTCATAGAGGCTCGGCAGAGGCAGGATATGTGGTCATGGTCACATCGCCAGAAATACAATGGCTCCTATACCTTCGCCGATTTTCAAGTTCCTCATCCACAAAGTTGTCCCACTCTTTGTGATAGTAAGAGTGCCATGTACATAGTCGAAAACCCAGTCTTCCATGAACGAACCAAAGCATATAGAGATTGAATGCCACTTTGTCCGGGAAAAATACCAAGCAAAAGTCCTCAAACCTATGCCTGTCAAAACAGAAGATAATCTAGCTGACATATTGACTAAGCCAGTTGACAAGAGCACATTACAAAGACTTTTGCCCAGATTTCCCATTCAAAACATCTATGCAAGACAGGACCTACAACAAACATAATGAAGTTGGAGTACAAGCTGCATTGGATCCCTCCAATTCAGCTTGAGGGGAGGGGGGGGGGGGGGTGTTAAAAGTATAAGAAGCAAATAGAATGAAGTTGGAGGACTCATTGGGTAAATAGGTCGAACACTACGCAATGACAAGAAGATGAGTTTGTTAGGAGTTAGTTAGATAGCGGTTACATTGGTACAGATGTATATAAGCATACCAAACTGACTCTATAGAACTCAGAAGATAAGTTTCACTCAGAATGAAAGCTGAATTCACCTATTCTCTTCTTCTTCCATCTTAGAACTTTTCCCGCCAAAATTCGGTATTCAAAATTTATTCAATGAAGTTCATTGTTATCTTGTGATCATGTTCAATTCTGTTAATTTTGGTTGTGAATCTTGAGTTTCAACAACCCTAGCTTAGCTTAGTATTAGGTTTAATTCTCTTCAATTTCCATAGCTAAAAACAAGGATTGTTGCATCTCTATCATCACCAGCGATATTTTGACAAGCTTTTGACCAGTTGTTCAAAGATGATGTTTTTCTTCTTCATTCTAATACGATTGGTAGTTTCTTTTATCTTTTATTTGATTTTGGTTATTGCTTAGTTTCTGATTATCTCGTGTTCTTGTCAAGTCCATGAGTAGCTAACTAATTTCTTTTATAGCCAAGTTACGTAAGAATCAACGAAATCGAACCCTAATTAATCGATGGAAGTGTTTTGCGTACAATTTCTAATTTTCTTGATTTGATTATATATGTCCTAAAACTTAATCTTTATGCTTATGTTAATTAATTTAAGATTGGCATGTAAAATGGTGTAATTAATTAAGATTAGACTCAGTTTCTTGAGTGAGGCTTTCAAGGTAATTTAAGCATCTCTTTGTGAACTAATGCATGTTTGGCAGGTTAATTAGATCATATGAAGAAGGCAACTGGAAGGTCAGTAGGTTGTTTACACTTAATTGCAGAAATTGACTAGCTAGCTAGTGTAATTAAGAAAGTAGTTAAACATTCTTTTATGGTTTCATTTTAGTTTTTAAAGACAAATCTTAATTATCACCTTTGATTGACCTAGCTAGACTAAAAACAAAAGTGGCTTTGATACTTAACCAAATTCGAACTTGTGGGATCGACTTTGTACTCATTGGAAGAAAACAAACTAATGAATGAGTCATTGATCTTACAATGATAATAGGCTAAAAAGAAAGACAAGAAAAGAAGAGGAGAAAAGCAAACTAATGAATGAGCCAGTCATTGATCTACATTATATGGTAGAAAACAAACTATCATGGCAAACTATACTTCATAACATTCTGAAAAAATATCCCAGCATAATATGTATATACTCTGTCTAGCTATGCAAACGATTTAAATCCCAGTTATCATGGCACGGTGTTGTCTCAAGGCGATACAGTGTGATTTCTCGCTTGTCCATCACTAGATGCCCGATTTCTGTATCAAGGACGAAGTTTTAAGTAGTACGTCACACTGAATCGGTTGTGGATGCTCACATATGTTGGTGTCAACTCAAACTGGCTGAGGGGAATCCTTATCGGAAACGATCTACCTTCATCCATGTTCCAACAACAACAAGAAAGAAGGATTCCATTAATGGCACCTATAACAGGAGGAGCACCATTCTTCAACACCACATTTGCCACTGTCGTCTTTTCATCAGGCTCGGACGACTCGGAGGATTCCAATGATTCTCTCCGTTTCAACTCAACATAGATTGTCTTTATCCTCAATCCCTTCAAACGATCAAAGTGTATTTCGCCACTGATCACATCTTTCAAATGATATCTGACATTCACAAAAGTTTATGCATAAATATATCAACAACCATGCAAAAATATTTGGAAAATACTACTAGCTAGTATAACGGTGGTGTAAGAACAATTGACACAACACGCTTTTGCATCATTCATCATTTTGTGTCACTCGCTCCTTCACGATCGTCGATAATAATAGAAACACGCAAACAAACAAAATCAAAAACATTAACAAGTAGTTCAGCATTTGACTCACGAGTCCTTGTCGTAATCTACTTCAGCATGGAAATAAGATTCATATTTAACTTCAATCTGCATGTTAACAGGGTTAAACTTTAATTACACTTTGAATAAGTCATATATATTCTTCTCTTTTTTAGCAAGAATAGAACTTCAGTTTTGGCCAAATTACCTTGATGGGATTGTTCAATGGAAGAGCTGGAGAACAATTAAGAACCTGGCAATGTAATCATCCCAAATCATATACACAGCATTTTTCCAATTGAGAAGAACATGAGGATCATTACTAGTGCTTATGTGCATTGTTAGACTATATGTATGTACATCCTGCTAATTAAGCACAATATATAGAGGAAAATTACCACAATTTCTTGATCCTTCACAACGTTGCCACCAGTAATCGAGCTCATTGTCACTTTCAGGACGTACCTGCAAAGCACACAACAGCATATGCAGATGTAAATTAATGTTGTATAAACCAAACAAAGTTGTTTTGTATGCCCAAATCTACCTAGTTGTAGTCTGTGAATTCAAATCAACAAAGTTTCTGCTTATGTCCAAAATGTACATAGTTGTAGTTTGTGATCTGCCCTTTTTCTTTCTTTTCAAAAGTATAAAGTGAGATGCAAGAGGTCTAGTAACCAGTAATATACCTCAGATTCACCTTTACTCCATGGTAGGTGTCATATGGCATTTCAACACCCGAGAACCCGAATGGGTAAGTACTAATCTCATATATTTCACCAGGATCCAACTCATAAACTGAAAATGAAGGAAAGTAGCAAGCAAAAGCTGTTAAGAAAGGTGACGAATTCTCTTACTGTTGTTTGTTTTTCTTATATGCTGGCAAGTAATTACACTTTGATACTTGGTTTAGTTCAGAAGCATTTCAAGAAACAGATTTATATACATAAATGGAAATCATAATTACCATGAGAGATGAATTTATAGTCCTTGCTGCGGTCAACGAGCATTTCTGCAAATAAAACACAATCAAAACTATTGAGAACATGTATACATGGAGCAAAGAGAAAAGTGCAAAGACACAGAGAATGAAAATGAAGTTTTATTGTACTCCAAAATTTCACATTCAACATATGCTAACAGTGATGCTTACAGCTGAAACAGAGGTAGTATCCATAACAATATCAGAAGAATTTCACCTCCATAACAATGTCACTTAATCAAAGTAATTAAGTATACTAAACAAAGTGAAGAGAGGCTAAATTGCACAAAATCTGCAGTAAATTGGAAGTTAATTCTCCTATCCAACTTATTTGACTCACCAATTTGGCCAAGAAGTTCAACCTTGATTCCATTGTGTTCAACCTTTTCTCCCGGTACTGCAGGTTCAATCGAAATCTGAAGATGACACATAACATAAGAAGAACTTTTCACAAACGCTTCGAAGTCGAATAATTATAACTATGAAATTCCAGGAAATAAAGTTTCAATTTACCTTGCCTGTAATGTTTTCATGGCTTTGAAGCAGGGGAGCCATCACTGTTTGACCATCTTTCAGTTTGTATGGAACCTAAAATTTGACAGGAGTCACAGGACACACAAGATATGTAGAATTTAACGAACAAAAGTAGACAGAATCTAAAATTAATTAACAAAGAAACATGAATAGACAGATTCACGATTTCACGAAACACAGATTCACGATTTCATTTTGATAGTAAAACGATTCAAAATTATGTTTGATCTTACAAAAACTAACAAACATAAGCTGGTTGCAAAACCAAAAATAAAGGCAACGGAGAAATACCTGCATTTGCGATGGATGTTCTGTAAACATCACTGCAATTAGACATGCCGGCGGCTCAGATGATTCAGTTACAAGATCCTAAAACCAGAAGAAAATTTCACATCAAAACCTCAGTTTAATCATCAAACTTTTTCGAATTCATCATAAGAGAAGAAAAAGGCGGGAAGAAAAGCAAAAAAAGTACCATTGGTGCTAAAATCCGAGAATGGTACTCCATTGAACTAGTAGATTACACCAAACAGTGAGAATTTTTGAATCAAAAAGAAACTGATTCTTTCGAAAGAAGAAGAAGAAATTGGAGTGGGAAAATCTTCAAATGAATCTGCGATGTGAAGAAGGAAAAGGCGGTGGCGAGGCAAGTTGCGAGCCAAATAACTAACTAACTGAATTTCATTGAGCCAAATAACAAACAAAATAACGGACTAGCAGTTTTGTACATTATATAAAAGATGTATAGATACACACCGTTAAAAATATATATATATATATAAACCAAAGTCAATTAACATTGTTGTATAGTGTAACGACTCGTATGATAGACGATGGTAAAATGATAATAAGCCGCTCAAACGCTGTAAAGTTTCATGTAACAATCAGATCATACTTAAAAGATTGGAAGTCAAAAAGATAACGGTTTTTAACATGAAACTAAAGTAACATATCATAATGCACATCGAAGCAAACGTTAAATATCATATTTGATCACCCTAAAAGACCGCATCGAGAAAAATACGATATTTGATCAGAACCGAAAAATATGACAATTCAATAGTGTCATAATTCTCAAATAAACTACCATCTCCGTCCAAAATATAAATACAATTGGAATTTCACACAATTTAAGACAATTAGTTTGGTTGGTTATGTAACATTAATTTTCTTGATAAAAATGTAAATAACATTTGACTTCAATTAATGCAATAGTTATAAAGTAGTTCAAAGTGAGTGAAAATATTACAAAAATGTACTACCTCCGTCCCAAAATATAAGTCCATTTGGATTTTTTTCACGATTAAGAATGTTTGTTAAAGTGGTTTGTATCAATAATTTTGATGAAAATATCTAAAATGACATCTAAGTGTTATTAATGTACATATAAGAAAAAAAGTGGATTAAAGATATACTCTCTCCGTCCTAAAATATAAGTCATCCTAGACTTTTTTCACACATATTAAGGAAGTGGTTAAATATAATTAATGTATGACTAAAATGTCTAATACACCATTTGACTATCATAAATGCGAAAATTGTAAAGTGATTGGATGTATATAAATTAGTGTAAGATTTATGAAAAATATTAATAAACACTCTATTGGTCAGATTGCGAACGATTTATATTATGCAGAAAACGAAAAAAACTAGGAATACTTATACTATTTTGTGACGGATGGAGTAATAAAGAAGGAAAAATGTAATAAATACTAAATTAGTTTTCCAAATGAATTTACATTATATTACAAGACCAAAAAGCTAATAAATGCTTACGGTTTTCTAAATTAACTTATATTATTAGACAATTAAAAAACTAAATTAAGTTATATTTTAGATGTAGTACATAACTTCCAATTTCACTCAATTAAAAAAAAATACAATCAAATTAACCAGCAGATGTGCTGCCTGAACAGAGAAGTACAAAATATCGACCCACATAGAAATTTTAATATTTTGTTGTAAAATTAAATAAGATAATTTTTTTTTTAATATTTTGCATTTTTTCTTGTAAAAAATAGACAAAAATGATGTAAAAGATCAAATTCTGAGCCCAACAACTAATTCCGAGCCCAACGCGGAATGTTGGGTCGTGAAGCTCGACTGGAAATCTGTCACATCATGTTTCAAGACAACTAATTCCGAGCCCAACAAGGAATGTTGAGGAAAGGTTCGTGATCAAATTTGAAGACGTCTCGAATCCTTAAATAGCAAAGTGCCGACTTACATTTAAAGGTTGTTTATTTAAAGTAAGATTTGATTTTGAATTCAAATTTGATTGTGAAATATAAATTTTCCGAACTAAATGGTTTTGTTTTACGCCGATCAAAGTGGAAGAATGAAACATTTAGCATTATGGATATTTGATGTCAAAACATTTTAAACTATTGTTATGACGGATGGAGATAACTTCACCATGTAAAAATAAACATATGCAATCAAACGTAAATAATCAAAGGAGATAATGTAAAAACAAAGAAGAACACGTGATTTAACGTGGAAAACTCCTCTCAAAGTGAGAGAGATAAAAACCACGGGCAAAAATAGATCTTTTATTATGCAATCGAGTTACAGATTCACACACACAGATAATGCAACAACAATCAGATTTATAGCACAAATCCCTAAACCCTACCCGTTATGAATCTTTTGTCTGATACACCATAAATACCCTACACACGTGTCCTCCTTTAAATGACATTGTACAAATTGCCACATAACAGACGTGGGACCGCCAGATTCCAAGATTTTAGCAGCATTTCACTGGCCGATGTAAGCTTCGTGAGACTCCACCCCACCGATGCACATAATTGATATACTTTCACCGCCCATCACACACCGAGTCTTCGATTGGTTCCATCGATATGTAGTTTAAGTCACTTTACCGACAAATCTCCACCTTGACTTCAACTCTCATCGAGTCTAAAACAGATTGCATAACTAGATGTACTTGTACTGATGCATTCACAATGCCAGATGTACTTGTACTGCATTATCTCCACAAAGATCCACTCCACCGATCCGTCCTCGCAGAGTTTCCAAAACAGATTATAAGCTCGAATATTCAAGAAGTCCAGCAAAGTCAAACTTACTCATTGAATTGGTTTAGTGAACATATCAGCAGGATTCTCCTTTGTGCCAATCTTCTTCACCATAACCCTCTTTTCACTCCTCAAGAAATGATACCTAACATCAATATGATTGGTTCTCTCATGATGAACCTAATCCTTGGCTAAACATATTGCACTTAGACTGTCACAATATATCTCAACCTGATCCTGATGCAACCCCAAATCACTGACTAGCCCCTTCAACCAGATACCCTCCTTAGTCGCTTCAAGAAGAGCCATGTATTCTCCTTCAAAGAGTTGATAAGGCCATCAGAGCCTCTAAAAGTTGCTTTCCATTGACCACTACATTTCTCAATGTAAACACATAACCGGGCCATTGATTTTTTATCACAACATCACATGCATAATTAGCATCACAAGAGCCTCGTGACTAGACCAATATCACCTCCATAAATGAGACCAATATCGCTTGTACCTCTCGTGCACTGAATATCCTTTAACAAATTTTCAAAGTTGTTCTTTTCTAGGTTGAGTCATGAACCTGGCCGACAACACCGATCGCTCGAGCCAAATCAAGCCTAAGGCATACCATGGCATACATCGATCGCAAACCGAACTAGCATAGGAACTTTTGACATATACTCTTCTCTCCAAATTGATTGTGAAGCATAAACAAACAATTGAACATTTGATGCCATATGAGTATCTATTGGTTTTGGCAAGAGACATACCAAACTTGGCCAATATCTTCTGCACATAACCCTGCTGAGACAAGAACAACTTCTTCTGACTCCTATCTCTACAGATCTCCCATCCCCAAAATTTTCTTGGTTGCACCCATATCCTTCATTTCAAATTCAGCACTGAGAAGGTTAATCAGATTTTGAACATCAGACTTCCTTGCTGCAGCTATCAGGATGTCATCCACATACAAGACAAGATAGATATATGATCTATCTTTCAGCAGACTATAGTATACACATAAATGTCATAAGGACTTCTGGTCAGAATCCTCGTCAAGCATAAATCGCCAAACCTTTTATACCATCGCTTTAGAGCTTGCTTCAAACCATACAATGATTTCTTCAACTTGCAAACATAATTTTTTTGCCGTGAACTTGAAAACCTCGTGATGTGTCATATATATCTCCTTATCCAACTCACCATGTAGAAAGCAGCCTTCACATCTAATTGCTCAAGTTCCAGATCCTCGTTGTGCCACCATTGCTAGCAGAACACCCTCATTGAAGTGTGTCTCACCACCGTGAAAATATTTCATCAAAGTCAACCCCTTCCTTTTGACTGAATCCTCTTGCAACCAAACGTGCCTTATACTTGACCCCTTCTACCTTACTTATTCCTTCTTTTTCTTGAAAATCCATTTACAAGTCACAACTCCCTTGTCAGTAGGCTGTTTGATCAATTACCAAGTCTGATTCTTCAACAATGACTCCATTTCATATCCCATGGCAGCATGCCACTGGGATGCTTCTGTACATGTCACTGCTTCCCTGTAAGTAGTAGGTTCAACAACCTCCACCTCTTCTGCAACTTGGAGTGCATATCCAGCCAAATCATCATACCCATATCTCCTTGGAGGTATCCCAACATTAGATCTTTAGGCTCGCAGCAGCAGACTAGACTGGCTGACATATTTTAGATGACGCCCACCGAGGTCTCAAAGAGTCGGGCTTGGATCAGATTCTGGTTCATTATCCAGATCAGTATAATGTTGATTTGGATACACTGATTGTTGCATAACAATATAATCCACCTGAAGCTCCACCTGTTTATCAACACTATCAGATTCAGCACTGGTTTCAGATTCAGTAGACCTCCCCACTGATGAGTTTAACATAGAATTTTCATCAAACACAACATCCCTGCTGAGGATTACTATAGACTCTACAGATGACCAAATTTTATATCCCTTCACTCCATCACCATACCCCACAAACACTCTCTTCTTGGCTCTAGGCTCCAACTTCCCTTCACTAACATGATAGTAAGTTGTACTTCCAAAAACCCTTAGAACTGAGTAGTCAGCAGGCTTGCCTAACCACATCTCAAATGGTGTCTTGAGATTGATCTCCGTGTGATGACTCATGTTGATTAAGTAGCAAGCTGTTTTTACAGCCTCTGCCCAAAATCTCCTTGATAAACCAGCCTGAGAAAACATACATCTTGCCCTCTCCATTAGAGTTTGATTCATCCTTTCAGCTACACCATTCTGCTGAGGTGTATTCCTTACAGTATGATGTCTCACAATACCCTCAGCTGCACACAATGAATCAAAATCCTTCCAAAGATAATTCCGCACTCATTATCTGCATTTAAGCTTCTTGATTTTCTTGCCTAACCGATTCTCCACTAGTGGCCTTCCACGCTTGAAGTTATCGAATGCATCACTTTTGTTCTTCATCATCACCACCCAAGTCATCCTTGAATAGTCATCTATGAATGACACACAAAATATCTGTGGACCACCCAATGACTCAACTTTTGATGGACCAAGCAATGAATGGATATAATCAAGTGTCGCTTTGTGTTGTGCAACCTCGCCGAGAACTTACTTTATGCAATTTCCCAAACACACAATGTTCATAAAATTCCGCATTCTTGACCTTATATCCCCAAGAAAATCCATCAAGAAAGAATCAGATACCCTTTTCACCCATGTGACCTAGTCTCACGTGCCACAACCGAAGTCTCTGCTAAGATCGTGAATCTGGCCGATGATGCAATAAAAGAAGAAGGCTGTGATAAGAGATCCTTGTAATATATACAAGGTTCCCATCTTGATGCCTTTGATGACTACAATCGATCTTTTGAAGACATTCACCGGCCCACATTCACCCTTGAAATTGAACCCTCATTCGCCCAAAGAGATCGAGAGATACCAAATTCTTGGCCATCTGTGGAACATGTCTTACATCTTTCAAAGGTACATAATTTACCATCTTCGCCCTTAACTTTATCGAGCCAATTCCCACAAATTTTGCAAACCTTGTTGTTGGCCATATAGATTTGACCACCATCCATCTCGCCATAAGTGGAAAACCACCCCCTGCTTGGACACATATGATAGGATGCTCCGTAATCAAGTATCCACACATCATTATGGTGTGTAATCCTCGCAACTGTAACCAATTCCTCATCGATTGCTCAAGAGCCAAGGCTATATTGTGCTGTAACTGCCTTCCCGCTGCTTTCTTCTTCCTTGACAATTGACTTCCAATGTCCCTCGCCTCCTTACAATAATTACAGACATCGCAGACTTAGGACTGCGGGACCCGACTTCTTTTTCTTCTTCTCGCCCATATCCTTTTCCACTATTGTCTGCGGGTTACTAGCCCAACAAACCGCATGTCTCCGTCCCAAAGAGCAGCCTCAGGTCTCAGCCTCCCGGCATGTAAGCAGTGCACTTACATCCTCTAAAGCTAATGTATCATTCCCAACTATGAAAGATCGCACAAAGTTTTCATATGATGTCGGTAATGACACCAACAGATTTGGTAATGATCTTCATCTTCAATTTTAACATCAATATTCCTTAAATCAAGTAATATTGTGTTCAGCTGGTCAAGATGGTCCCTCGGAGGACTCCCTTCATTAATCTTCAAACTGAACAATCTTTGTTTCAACAACAACTTGTTGGTCATTGGTCATATACAGGCTTTCAAGCTTCTTCCACAACTTGGCTGCGGTGTCTTCCTCAACAACCTCAGTGATAACATCATCAGATAAGTACAACATGATGGTTGAATGTGCTTTCTTCCAGATCGCAAAATCCGCCGACCAGATTTGGTCTGGCCGATAAAGGACTCCACAAACCCCGCTGCTTCAACAAAGCACGATCTTGATTTGCACATGCATCAAAATCGCTCCTTCCTCAGAATTTATCAATTTTCACGCTTATCGCCGACGCTCTTTTCTTGCTAAAGATCACAACTTTATCACGCATCCTAGCACATTGTCAAGGTCTCGTGAAGACGGTTGATCATACTGATTGTTTTCTAACCTCGTCCGATACCACTTGTTATGACGGATGGAGATAACTTCAGATACAAGAAATAGAAACAGATGCAATCAAACGTAAATAATCAAAGGAGATAACAAAAAAACAAGAAGAATACAGATTTAACATGGAAACCTCTCTCAAAGTGAGAGAGATAAAAAACCACGTGCAGAAAAGAGATATTTTTATTATGCACTGAATTACAGATTTCACACACACGATAATGCAACAACAATCAGATTATAGCACTAATCCTTAAACCCTAGCCGCCAAGGAATCTTTGTCGATACACCATAAATACACCCTACACGTGTCCTCCTTTAAATGACATCAGATAACCGCCACATAACAGACGTGGGACTCGCCAGATTCCAAGATCAACAGATTTCACTACGACAGAAGTTTCAAGAACTCCACCCTACCGATGCATGTAATTGATATACTTCTCACCGCCCATCACACAAATGAAGTCTTCGATTGGTTCCACCAGATGTAGAGTTTAAGTCACTTTACTGACAACTATGATTCAAAACATCTTAATCAATTAAATGGTATTGTATAATGTAATAAACCACTATTACATTCAATTACCACTTAAGAGATTAAGAATGAATCGGGATAACAAACATGTAGTTAGAGATCAAATTCTGAGTAATTACCGTTAACGACAATAACAGAATACAAAGAAGAGATGAGAATAAAAGTGAGACACTACAATAATATAATAATATAATATAAATGAGAGATGAGAAAAAAAATTGAGGTGTGACACCAAATTGATGGGTTTTTTTTGGGGTGCGACACTAAATTGATGTTGTTCGGTAAACTTGATTGACATATACAGATACAAATAACTCTTATGATTCCTATGTCATAAAAGACCAATGTGATTACAAATACAATAAGAGATTATCTAAAATGATAAATATCATTCAATAAAAATGATTAATATCACTGATATAAACTAATAACCAAAATTAATTAATCACCAAAACTTTAATCCCACCTCCTAACAAGGGTCATTAGTCTTGACACATATCTAGGTGTTTTTTTATTTTAGAAGGAAACTAGTATATGGCACTAGTAAAGAAAAGTCTTATATACTACGCTTTATCCCTAAAACGAAGATAAAAAAATAGCTTTACTCCAAAAATAGTTTCACAAACAGAGTCTCTATCCCTATTTATTTTTAGTGATATGAACAAATAAGATCATCATTTGTAGAGACGACTTCACATCCCTAAACATATTTAATTATTAAAAATTATATGATATTAACGTCACTTGAATTAAATAATAAATATTTAATGCTGTATTTAATATGCCATATATAATACGTATTATTTAATATTATTTGAAATTTTATAGGGATGATGATAGAGATTTTTATATGCTAATCAGATGTCAGAAAATAAGGATATGTATTATTATTTTATATTATTTTAGTGATAAAATTTGTGCTCCGATAAGACGCTTTAGTGATTCGTAGTTAAGGTTCTATATATACATTATATCCCTAAAATGAAGATAAAATATAGATTTTACTCCAAAATAACTTCCATAAAGAGAAATTCCTATCCCTATTTATTTTTGTGATATTTAACAAACAAGATCCCTTACTCATGACAAGACTATTCTCGCCTCTATACATATTTAATTATTAAAAATTATATGACAGTAGATAGAGAGACGTCATTTTGAAATAAATAATAAATATTTAATGCAGATAAATAAGAGATTATATAGTAATACGATTATTTAATATTATTCAAATGTTATAATAAAAATGATAGTGACATCACAATGAAAGCTTTTAATCAAATATTATAAAAAAAGATATATATTATTTTAATAATGATAAAATTTTGACATCTAATGTTAATGTCTTTACACTTTAATGGGAATAATGCGCACATCTTTATTCTTTTGAAGAAAAAATTTTTTAAAAGAAAGGTAAGAAAGAAAAAGGGAAAAAGAAAAACAAAAGTATAACCTGCTCGAAAGGTGTGCCATATATTGGTGATCTTCAAAAAAAAAACAAAACAAAACAAAACAAAAAAAAAACAAAAAACTGAGCAAAAATCGTTCTCGTTACGTTTACAGGACGTCTGTGTTAATTTGAACTTTGGGCTAAAACTGCACTTGCAATCTCACATCGCTATCCGAATTCTCTCGCCGGTACTTCTTTCTGCTTGTTTGTTTTACTACCTGACGAATATGTGCATAGATGCTGGCTGAAACTGTTTTAATTTTTAACACTTATGAATTTGTATTTGGCGGTCTGTTGAAGAATTTAATGATTTAAATTACCTTGATTTTTTTACCAGTTTTGTTTTCATTTCAACCTTTATTCTCTGACTGATATTTCTGTTTCGATATATCGCTACTTTTTGATGTGTGTGTGATTTTCACCTCATTTCGTTTAATTTATATTGATTCTTGGAAATTTCTCACGTTGGAGCTAAGATGCTTTTTATTTTTTAGTTTTAAATACTCATTTTGCATAGCGGCTTGTGGATTTTGCTGACTTCTTGGAACATCAAGATCGAGAACATGTTTTGGCTCTAGATCGTCGTTTTGTAGCTTTTTTTTTTTTCTAGTAATTCGAGAATCTTTTCAATTGGCAGGAGAGAGGGCCATCTGTTTTGGGTAAAATACCTAGTTAAATCGGTGATATGCCATACCTTGTGCGTGAACGTCTGTTTATTGGCAATATAAGTGATGCAGCTGAGATTCTTCAGAATGGAAGTGAAGAGTTTACGCATCTACTATCGGTGCTCAGCTCCACTTCCATTTCGTTTTTCACAGAATGGAGGAGTGCGATTGTGATTCCAGCAAAGGAGGTCCGCAAGGTGTATGCTGGGGGTTCAGGGACAGACAATCATGAAAGTGATTGTCCCAGAAGTTCGTTGGCTCCGGATAAACTGCTTTACTCGTTGGAGTATGCTGGGAAGGATCTGAAGTTTTTGAGGATGGCTGTAGCACTGAGAGATACCGAGTCTGAGAATTTGTTAGATTATTTAGATGTCTGCTTGGATTTCATTGACAAGAGTAGACAAGAGGGGACTATTTTGGTTCACTGCTTTGCTGGTGTATCAAGAAGGTAAAGTTTTTGATTCTGATATGTTGATTTTTCTTGGTGTTGATTTTCCTATGCTTTCTTCTTGCCATAGAAATATGCACGTGCGCCTAATTGATATGTCATATGTGTAGTTGTGCATAAGAGAGAGGTTGTTAAAGGTCTTGACTTATGTGTGGGCCTATGGGGTACATGACTAAGGGGTAAGGTTCATAGGTCACGCGGCGTAATGCTAATTGTTTTCAAGATGCATTTCTATGGAATCCAAGGCTCTTCTATTGACAAGATGTTTCTCATAATCACCTTATTGATGCATCCAAGCACCCACGCTGGCACTCACTAACATGGCTTATTGTGAACCATATCCTTTATTAACTTTCCTTCACATTCTTGTCTTGATTAGTCTCTCTTTAAACCAGCTTGAAATCAAGAAGAAAGTTGTTTTTATCCATGGGTTCTGTTTTAATATTAAATTGCACTAGAGGTGATTGGCAGGAGTGGCAAGCATAGAGCTATTGCTATCTCATCTGGAAACTCCTATTTTCAGCAGCAGCCAGTTTGATTTGATAGAATTTATTCTGCAGATCATCCATAGCTGCCTTCTAGCAGGTGATGGTAAACAAGACTGTCAACCTTGCCGGCAAAACAGGGTCCTATAATATATTCTTGACTCTTTGTTTTATGAGCATTTTATTTGATACTGATTGGCATTGGTTCTTTATTTCATGTGATAGTTAGCATGCATAAATGATAAATACATATTATACATTTTTATTCTGGTTTTATCTGTTGTTGATGTATGGTTGGCAAACTATAGAATTTACTGCTGCTTTCTCCTTTGGCTATTGAAATTCAGAAAGTCCAGTGGTTTAGACTCTTTTTTGTTTATGTGTTTTTGCAGTGCAGCTATCATTACAGCATATTTGATGAGAACGGAACAACTAGCTCTAGATGGTTTGACTACTCCAAATGCTGTGCTTATTTTGTAGTTTTTTCTCTCTAAATTGCTCTCTTATCTACTGTTTTATCTCTGTAGATGCCCTTGAATCTTTAAGGCAAAGCTGTGAAACTGTTTGCCCAAATGATGGTTTCTTGGAACAGGTACTACTAGACAAGCTCATGTCCTTGTTTTCGATTCCTCCACTGTTCATGAAGTTCACCTTAAATACATTTTGTCTACAATGTGCAGTTGAAGTTCTTGAAGAAATGGGTTTCAAGGTTGATCATACCAGTTCCATTTACAAGCGCTTTCCGCGTGAAAGTGTTAGGTAAAGGTTCCATCATACATCCGTGCTTTCTTCTCAAATATTCATGATACATATTCAGTATGTTATATACTATTTTAAATGAGAGTGAACATCTTTATGACTATGACATCCGTGTATTGTGTTCAAGGGTAGTTTATGCATATTAGTGATATTTACACTTCCCTCTTTAGCTCCGTGCATCCCCAATATATTCTTTTTAAGCCTTGACTCAATTCACATGAAAACGGAGCATACATTAGTGTTTTTGAGTGAGTGAGTTCAAAATTTAAAGTACTGATTTTATTTGTCTGATAGATTTGTCCGCAGAACTCATTATGATACTCCATGGCAGACACTATTGGATTACTAATATATTGTAAAGCATTTCGTAAACTTGTTCAGCTCTTGGAGAAACGAAGAGTGACCTATATGCCCGAGCTTGTTTTATTACTGTGTATAACAATATAGTGTAAAATAGATGGGACATGGGGGACATCTTTTTACCAAATAAGCAACGGAAATACAAAGAATTTGTTGATCAAGTTTGTGTTTGTGTGAGTCCGTTGATCATGTTTAACCTTTTAACATTTCCTTTCACCAGCATGACTTGAAAGCCAAAACTATCGTATGATCTCTGCTAATGGTTATGAAAATAGGCACTAAGACCGTTGGTTCAATTGGTTTGTTCCTTTACTTGCAGAGCAAGGTGTATAGTTTTATAAATTATTTTTCTCTGCATCATTCTTAGCTTGTCTGTGAACACAGAGACTTATGAAGACATTTAAAGTTCCCCACCAGCGCTTAAATGCAGTGTAGCAAATATTGCAGTGCTAGAATTAGCAGACGAAACTGTTGTTCAATTGATGGATGGATATTTTATTACAACGTTCGTGTTAATCTTCTTTCTTGGTTGCAAATGGTAAGTGCATAACATGAAGTTGGAAGTCGATTCATTCTAAAGATTTTCGCATGGAGGAGGATATATCTGTATTTGAGGGAAACAAGGAATAAGAAGTTGTCGTTGTACAAAGTGGTATCTTCCATGAATCTAATCCCCTTGAGAAGAGTGAAAATTCATTTGATATTGATATACGCGACTGCTGTTTTTGCTGTGTGTTTGTAATTATGCTATGTTCTTGCATATCTTCTGATGATGATAGGTGATATTTTCTGAGAATTGATTTGAACCTACCTGTTGTATAGGTGAGTCGTATAACCGTGGAGAAAAGATAGACAGTTGTACATTTGGAGCTGATCCAGGCATACCAATAGAGAAGTCCACTTCCGAGGTTGAGCCAGTACTGCCTAAAGAGGCAACTCCTCCTACTCCAGCATATCGTTGTAAGAAATGCCGTAGAGTAGTTGCATTGCAAGATAACGCCCTGGATCATCGCCCAGGAGAGGGAGAAACATCCTTTGACTGGAACAAAAGAAGAAGTGGCAGCTTCTTTCTGCAAATCTGATGGCAATGAATGCCTCTCTCTTTGTAGAGCCTCTCCGTTGGATGAAAACAGGTTTGGTGGTGCACTTAGGTCCTTTCCTTCATTCATAAGTTAGTTTTAAACTCGATTTCCAGTATGAACATGAAAGTAACAAACTGCTAAATCATTAAAAAAACATCAATCATAATCTCAGATTCTGAATACATCAAGTTGCGTGGCTGACATATTATTTCCTTTGTAAATACAGTCAAGAAGGTTCACTGAAGGAAAGCTGATGTGTGCACACTGTGAAGCACGGTTAGGAAACTTCAACTGGTCAGGCATACAATGCAGTTGTGGGAGCTGGATTACTCCAGCTTTTCAGCTCCATAAAAGCCGAGTCGATATCAGTACTGTCTAGTTAGTATATTTTGCTCTTTTGGCATATGATTTTATATGATTGATGATGATGATGATGATGATGATATGTCCACTTTGAAAATCCATAAATTTCAGCCCTCTTGAGATGTTGACTTGGGTACAGCTTTCACGTTTTCTATGATCCTTAATTATACATGCTACAGTTGGGAAATAATTTTATACTACTACATGTCATGTTATTCTGAAAATTTGCATTTTGCAACAGAGATTTCCAAAAACTGTTTAGAGAACAGAGTGGGGAATTTTGTATTAACATAAGAAATTTTATATATCGCTCGAATTTGTTTGTTTATACGATTATCACATAAAATATGAATTACATAGAGCACCAAAGCAAGAAAATAGCTATTTCTAAGTATCAAGTGTTCTTTTTTAAGACTGAAAATTTGTTGAATCATGTTAAATGTTGATTACGAAATAGAACCCTTTGGTGATTTTGAAAAAAATTGCCATGTATAACTTGAAATTCAACATATACAATATGGGCTGAGCTTGCCTACCAAGCTGAGAAAGGTTGACATCTTTTTCTGATCTTGTACTTGATAAGTGTCATGCCTAACAATCTGCATACCCGAATGTTCGGGGGTTTATTTGGGATTCTATTGGTTTGGGAGAAGAGATCTCGAAAAATGTCTTCCGTTGTTTTTTCTGCAAATATGTTTGTAACTAGAATGCCACTAGTTGGAATTAGGATTCAGGAGTCGGGTGGAGATTATGGTTCCGTTATGTGCTAACTTAAGTAATAGCAATATGTAAGATGATCCTGGCATATGTGTTATTTTATGATTGCGCTGACATTTACCCATGTTGCACTTTATGGCGTCCTGGTGGGATTTCACCATGTCGTTATACCCTTGAGTACTTGGTTAAACTTGCCGGATTAATTTATGTTCTGCTCTTTGAGATATATTTTGTTGTATACTCATGTTGACCTACCTAACTAATCTGCTATGTATATATTCTACATTGTTCTGTTTGTGTAAGTTTTGATGTCCTGTGAAGAACTAAAGAAATGTAACTTGAAGATGAGCAAGTACTTAAAGTAAGAATATAAGCAAGCGCATGAACAATTAGGATCCATGAGGGTTGCTTTGAACGATTTTCCTTGAGGGTTGGTTTAAAAAGTACTTTGATATATTTACTTTGTTTTTTATCTTTTGAATTGTTTTCCCTAAAATACGGTAAGTGGATTCATGAACTTTTGGTAAGGATTAATTTTTTTTTTTTAATTTAATTTTTTACTCCTTAATGGGCAGTCTGAAATACTCAAAACTTCCTTTTGATTGAGAAACTTTGTAGGTTAAAGGAACAAGTTGATATCTCTGAAGAGCAGACATATAATGGATTGATTGTAGTTCTATTTTGGTTTAGGTTGGTTGATTTGTATTCTTGGAAAGTCTGCATGCCAAGTTTATGCTTTAGTTGTTCTTTCTATGGGTATGTTGATATTAGATTTTGTAGTTTTGTTTCAGCTTATTTAAGAGATAATTTGCAGTAGCTTGTTCTCTCTCGTGTGTTCCTCGCACTCCGTAGTGTTTCATTTTCGCAAACTATAAACCCTATTTTGTGGATGCGGATCGTAAAACCCGATGGTGATCTGCTTTCCGAGTCTCGCCAGGTTTTGTTGCTTCCTCTGTAATTTATTATAAAAATGCTATTTTCACACCATTTCGCTTACATAAACGATACATAATTCATTTATCAACGGACGGTGTGTTCATGATTTGTTGATTCTTAGTTTTGTAGTGGTTCGATTTTTGTATGAAAACCAAATGGAATAGTGTATAATAAGATCTCCCCGAAAGAGCGGGAGGCGAACTCGGGTTTACTTGACATGGTCAATCTAGGTGATGTTTTATCCGTCATGTTAAGGTTAGTTATAAACACTAGAGGGATGTGCGTAATGTTTGTGGTATGTTGAAAGGCTTAACCTCGGGTTTACTTGACAGGTCAATCTAGGTGATGTTTTATCCGTCATGTTAAGGTTAGTTATGAACCTTATAGAAATGTGCAGAATGTTTGTGGCATGTTGAGATTTTGGCTAAGATAATGGGCATTACTACTTACTTTAGTTTACCAAGAAGTTATGGCATGCCATGAAGTGGAAATCTCCCAAGTCTCATGCAAGACAACTAAATGCACCTCGAGGTGCTGTTGAGGTGTGAAGCCAAAGGCTAAGAATGGTCCTCCTCTAGAAGCATTCAATGTGGTAGATGGCAAATTCTACCTCATTAGACAGATATACACAAAGAAAACTTATCGCTTTACATGATATGATTATACTATCGTATCCATAAGTGTTGGCAAAAGTGAATTCGTGGTAAATTGCTACCTTAAAGTAAGTTAGCGACTAATTCGTAAAAAAATATTTCATCCACTAAATATGTGTGAGGATTCAATGCTCATCATAGGAATTGCCCATTTGAGTAATGGAAACAACCTAGTCCTCGAAAATGCTCAAAATTATCATGACGTTATAATGATAATAATTAATTGTTAATTTTTTTAAAACTTAAATTATAGAACAAAAATGGAAATAAAGAAGTCATACAACAAGTACGAGTCTTAACACACTCTCTTTTAGGGCTAAGTAAAATAACCAACCACCTAAACCGTAAACCGATCAAAACCAATTCAAATAAACCAAACCAATAACAAACCAAATGAATTTGCTTGTTCGGAACCAAACAATCAGACAAGGCTTTGCTTTTTGATATTTTAATTACACTCAATCCAATCCAAACCAAACCAAATTTTTATACGTTAATTATATATATTATACCCATTACCCAACCGACCCAATATAACCCTTTTTTTATTATCATTTTGCTATGTTGTTGTTTGGCCAAGATACTCGCTGCTTTGATCGTTATTTTCGCCAACATTCAACATTCACTTTTTTACGTAAATACGTAAATCAAGAACGATATACGTAATTACGCAACTGGCTATTTATCGATCGCAATTCGAATTATATCAGAATATATCGTTACTGTTAGTTGTTTTAAGTTTTTTAATCATTTCGGTTTCAGAATTTATTTTAATGATTCAACTATTTAGAGCATGCGTAAAAAGAAAACGGTTGGTTTTTGGTTTTATCATAATCATTTTTAAGGATTAGGTTTGAAAACCGACACCAACCTAATTCAATCCAAAATCAATTCGAACCAAACCATCAAATCGACTTTGCTTTGATTTTGCCGAAACGAATTACGATAATCGAACCGACCCGAAGCTTTTCAAAACCAACCCAAACCCATTCAAACCAATCCTAGGTCACCCCTACTAGTCTCCTTTACTTCTCTATTCTCTCATTTCACTTCAATTTCTCATCAAAATATTCCAAAATTAGCTGAAACAGCTTCTCATGTTGTCGATTCGCCGGGCTCTTAATCCTTTCAGGTTACTACTCTTTCTCTTCCTCTTCGTCTTTTTTTTTATTTTTGTGTTAAATATATATAATGTATGTTTTCAAAATCGTCATACCCTGTTTGGTTATGTATTGTTTACCCGAATCAAAACTGCAAATGTGATTTTGGTTTACGTTTTTTCTTTTAGATTTTGTTGGCTATGATGAAGGGACTCATGATAATTTCTTTGGTAGCCTGGAAAATGTACTTTAAGTATTATTTACACGTCTGGATTGAAAATGCACAGGTGGTGGGTTTAGTCTGATTTTTAAAATAAAGAAATAAAATTAAAAACAATAGAACAGGTGGTGGGTTTAGCGAAAAAAAAACCTTTTAAGGGATTTTCATTTGATTTTGAGTTTTTGAAATTCCTTGAGCTCCAATTTGGAACCTGTATCTGCCTATGTCTCTCTTTAACTAGCATTTTAATTGTTTCTTCAGTATTGAATGCAGATTGCTCTGAAATTGAATGACAGAATTTGTGGAAAAAAAGTAAATGGCCTTGGGCGAACTGTTTGTATTGTGCACTTTGCAAAGTGTGATGGACTGATGGTATACCATATACTGACTAGATTGTATTTTGATATGAGGAATATCTGCCATATG
Organism: Gentiana macrophylla; assembly: GCA_026214975.1. Taxonomy (NCBI): domain Eukaryota; kingdom Viridiplantae; phylum Streptophyta; class Magnoliopsida; order Gentianales; family Gentianaceae; genus Gentiana; species Gentiana macrophylla. The sequence goes on from JAOBSW010000920.1 coordinate 83,793, forward strand.
TTAAGTGTTAGTGTATGTTGTTCCTTAGTGCAGATCGTAGTCTTAGTGCCTTATCTGCCTTCCGTAATTTATACTAATGATGGATATGTGATTATATCTACATATACAGGAATCAAGGTTCCTTGAGGATAAGTAACAGATTATTGTGTGGAACTGCAAGGGAAGAACTGCATACATGTTCCCTTGAGAGCCACTCTGCTGGATTTACTGCAAATGGAGAGTCACAGTGTGATAGATCTCCGCTTTTAGCTAGATCCGTTGACACTTCTTTGGCTCCCAAAAGTTACTGTGGGGAACTCGTAGTTTTTCTTCACAGGTTGGCACAGAGCTTGAAGATTCGGCTGCTTCGGATAAAATTCCAGGAAGTATAGTTGTTGATGACAGTGACGACGAGTTAATTTCAGAGCCTGATCTTTCTGAAGATGAGACTCAAGAATTGCTGGATGTATCAGATGCTGAGGATGATGTTGTGAAGAAGTCAGAGGGAAAAGGAGAATCTTCAGGCTTCTTAATGTCTATTTTGGCCTCCTCGACATTGTCTATCCCTCAAATTGTGGAAAATTGGGTCAAACAAGGAAATGAGATTAGCCGTTCAGAGTACTTGTTTGCAAAGCTTGGCCTTCGATTACGACAAATGTATGTGAAGGCTTTTCAGGTAGTTCTCCACCTGAGTTGTATATTTGCTTTCATCTCATTTATCTTTCCTTCGGAAGCGGCTTAATGCCTGAACGGTTTTGGTAATAACATAAGCGCGAGATTGATTAGCTAAGCATTCATACTCATTCACCTCATGTTTTTTTGTACTAATGTTATTTTTTTTTCTTTTCTGCTTCAATTCCTATAGCTCTCTCAATGGTGGATGGTGAACAAAGGTGATTTTGATGAGAGTGATTATGCCACTCATGTTGATTTGATTGCCAAATTGCATGGACTTCATATGGCAGAAGATTTTATCGGGAAAATCCCTGAAGGTTTCAGAACCGAAACTGTTTACCGGAAACTCTTGGCTAATTCTGTTTCTCAGCGTAACATCACGAAATCTGAGGAGATTTTTAACAAGATGAAGAATTTAGGATTTCCCATCACATGCTCAACTTACTTAACAGTTGCTTCTCATGTACAATCGGCTTAACAAGAAGAAAATTGTTGATGTCCTACAGCTAATGCATCAGGATAATGTAAAGCCATCACCCTTGCATATAGGCTCTTAATAGATGCCAAAGGAAAAGCTAAGGACATAGCTGGGATGGATAAAGTTGTGGAGATAATGAAGAAAGATGGTATAGAACCAAACCTTCGCAGACACAGGCTAAAAATGGCTCAACTCTATATCGCTGCTGGCCTTGAGGACAAGGCTGAGGATTTGTTAAAACAGATGGAAGAGATGAATGATAAGGAAAACATTGGTCTATACTTCCCTTTATGCTGCCTTAGGGAAGGCTGATGATGTGAAAAGAATTTGGAGCAAGTGTGAATCAAATCTAAGCCGTGGAGATTGCATAGCTGCAATCAAGCTTGGGGTAAGCTGCAAAGAATTGATGAAGCAGAAGCAGTGTTTGTTACGAAGGCCCAACAAGTTTAAGTTTCAGTATCTGCCTCAAAGATTTATGCAGTCATGTTGACAGTGTATGCAAATAACAAGATGTTGAGCAAAGGAAAAGACCTTGTAAAGTTTAATGGCTGACAACGGTCACCAAATTCTAAGACCGTTAATTTCGGATTCTCTTGTTAAGCTCTATATTGAAGCTGGAGAATTAGATGAAGCCGTTAATGTATTGGAGAAGGCTGCACAACGGTTACGCATAAAACCGATGTTTACTTCTTATATGGCGGTTATGAATGAATATGCAAAGAAAGGGGACGTCCACAATACTGAAAAAGTATTCTACATGAGGAGACGAGCAGGGTATTTATGCCATTTACTTCCTTATCAGACACTTGTTCAGGCATACATTAATGGCAAGGCCTTTGCATATGGGATGAATGAAAGAATGAAGGGTGATAAAGTATACCCTAATAAGACAATGGCTGTACAATTGGCTCTTGTGGATCCATTTAGAAATACTCTAATTTCTGAATTGCTTGCTTTAATAATAATAATAATAATAATAATAATAATAATAATGGTTGGTTGTAGCAATTTCATTATTGTATTACTATTAGCCTACTATAGTTGCTTTTTTATCTGTAAAGAGCCTTTGTTGTTTTACCTCAAACAGTAAAAGGATTATTCATTCAACGGATATGCCGGATTGTGTATCTAAGTTTTTTTTTTTTAAAAAGTGTAAATTGAGCTCAAGAATTTATTTTAAGTATTCGGTGTGTATCGGTATTGGTTACGTATCAAATACGTACCATACATTCAAACAAAAGTATAAAGTGCTTGATGATGCAAACAAAAAATACGTAGTTCTGTCGGAGTTTTGATGGAAAAAGCTATCGGCATGTGTGAGAGAAGAGTGTCACATCAAGTAATCGAGTTGATGGAATCAACGCTTGTAGCGTGACTTGGAACAGTTATAAGAAGACGGGGGACGAGTCTGTCTACATGCTACGAGTCTTGGAATATATTCTGACTGTCTTTGAGGGTGGAAATTAGACAACTCTCATCTATATATGGATCGAGCAGAGGTCGAAAAACTTGGGATTCAGTGCATTCTCATAAATCCACTGAATACCGAGGACCATATAAGAGCCTCGAGGCCCTCGCAAATAATCAAATGAGCCGAATGCACACACTCGAGACTCAGATAAGATATCTCAAGCATTGACCATGGGTGAGAGAAGAGTGTCACATCATAATCGAGTCAACGCCAGAAGCGTGACTTGGAACAGCTTATAAGAAGACGGGGACGGGTTTGTTTACACGCTACGAGTCTTGGAATATATTCTCACTGCTTTGAGGGTGGAAATTAGACAACTCTCATCTATATATGGATCGAAATGAGGTTAAAATTGGGGTTCAGCATTCTCGTAAATCCACCGAATACCGAGGACCATATAAGAGTTCTCGAGGCCCCCGCAAATAATCAATGAGCTTAATGCACACACTTCGAGACTCAGATAAGATATCTCAAGCATTGACCGAAAGCGTATTGAACGATAATATGATTCAATTTTAATGAAAACATAACACGTAAATATATATACTCAAATGATATTAAAGATGAATATATGAAGTACAGGGCAAGCGCCCATACCCCAGCTGGCCACCGCAGAGTGCTTACTCTCGACCTCCAGTAGGCTGACTCTGCTCGATTCCTCCCGTAGCTTAATTAAAAATCTTCAGATCCCGCCAAAAAAAAAAATATGTATATGAAGTACAAAAGAATCAAAATAAAATATTAACCATAAAATATTGAGACTAGTAGTAAAATGGTACTCGTGCAACGCACTGAGTCACCCACGCTAGATGCTTACCTTAACGTTAAAAACTATTAAATATAAAATACATTTTAACTAAAATATCACTCCACACATTTTAAGACAACACAATATAAATGATTTAAATTTAGCCGGTATTGATATTATACAACAAATTACGATGTCAATTATTTAACATGACGACAATTGATAAACGTTTTTGATTTACTTATATGTATTACTTGATACAAAAAAACAAAAGTTCCAAACTATATTTAACACTCATCAATAAAATACATTTACCACAGACAAGAAAATTGGTCTTTATTCACACTAAAACATTAATATTTTATTACTCCATCCATTCTTATTTATATGTCGCAAATTGCAAAATCATTTTTTTAATACGTCGTAGCTTACATTTCTAATACATATTTTAATACTATTTCCACTTTTAAATATTACTTTTCAATTTCAGAGCCATTCAATCAATTAATTTTTATATTCAATACATCGCTACACTTTTCAAGATTTTTTTGAACTTTATATGGAAAGTCAACACAATAAATCATTTTTTTAATCTATGTATTTTCTCAAATGCGAAATAATAGAAAATAGCACACATGAATACGCTATACCTCAAGATGTGCAATCATATTAAAACGACATGCGACATCATACAATCTGACACACATAATATAAGAAATAAGATTTAAGATAAAATACATTTCAACTAAAATATCACTTTACATATTTTAAGATAACACAATATAAATGATTTAAATTTAAATCTAAAAAAATTTGAAAAAAAATTAAAATCCGCAATAACAAGAAATTCATTGATGAGGGGGGAATATATTAAAACGTGGGGAGGGGAAAAAGAAAAAAAAAAAAAAGACTAATTCATGCGACACTCATTGTCACACAAAGACAACTTTTTCCTTCTTATTAGTATATAGAAGAGATAAATATATTAGCCATAAAAAACAAAAAAAAAAAAATCTCAAGAGTTTTTAACCTGTTTCTGAAAAAAATTATCTTTATTTATTTATATATATATTACTTCATGTCGAAAAAATAGCAGTAAAATATCTGCTAGGGTTTATATTAGGGGTTTGAGTTAGCTCACACTTCCTCATTGTCTGCATTCGTTCAGTCTTTCACATTTCACTTCATTCACTCATCAAAATATCCCAAAATTAGCAGAAACAGATTATCATGTTGTCAATTCGCCGGGCTTTCAACTTTCAGGTTTTTATTTTTGTTTTTTTTACATATTTTACCTTTTTGATTTGTGGTCTGTGAAGGCTCAGTTTAATCGCATTACGGGCATATATTAATTGCACGTCTGGATTGAAAATTTCGATATGGTTTTTTGCATTCTCTTGCTGCGCTGACTCGTGATTGCCTCATTTTTAAGGCATATATATGCTTACTATTACACTGTCTTGTTGATATATTATGTGGAAAAAAATTGTGTTTAAAACAAATAAAAGAACAGGTGGTGGGTTTCTGAAAAATCTTAGCTTTATTTGATTTTGAGTTTCTTGAATCAAGACTTGTCAAAATTGTTGGTTTGATATTGAATGAAGACTTGTCAAAATTGATTGATCAGAAGCAAAAGTTGGGGAAAACAAATTAACCGGTGTTGGGCGGACTGTTTGTACTGTGCCCTTCTTACAATGCATATTCATGTATGACTAGATTGTATTTCAACAAGAGTAATATTGGCCATCTTCATATTCAACCAGTTTGTGGTTTAATAAGAGTAATATCGGGCATCTGTTAAGTGTTAACTGTATCGGGCCTGTATGATGGTGCCGTTGAGAGTGTAGATCAAAGTCTTAGTGCCTCCATCTGCCCTCTCTGCTTTGGCATCTTTTCACACTAATGTTGGAAATGTGATTATGTACATATACAGGAAGCAAGGATCTTTGGTCGTGAGTTCCAGATTATTGGGTGCAAGGGAAGAACTGCATACATGTTCCATTGGAAGCCACTCTTCTGGATGTACTGGGAATGAAGAATCACAGTCTGATAGATCTCTGTATTTAGCAAGATTCTTTGACACTTCTTTGGCTCCCAAAAGTTACTTTGGGGAACTCATGTTTTTCTTCACAGGTTGGCGCAAAGAGCAGTGGTGATGAAGCTGATGACTTGGAGGAGGGATTTTCTGAACTTGATGGTTCAACTGCTTCGGATAAGATTCCTGAAAGTGCTTCTGTTGATGACAGTGACAATGAATTAATTTCAGGTCCCGAGCTTTCTGACGACGATACTAATGAGATCGATGAGCATCGAGAATTGCTGGACGATCAGATGCTGAGGTTGATGTTGTCAAGAAGTCGGTGGAAAAGGAGAATCTTCAGGCTTCTTAAAGCTTATTTTTGCTAACCCATCTTTGCATGTTTCTCAAGTCGCAGAAAATGGGTTGAACAAGGGAATGAGGTTAGCTGCTCAGATTACGGATTAGCAATGCTTGGCCTTCGGAGACGGCGTATGTTTGGGAAGGCTTTGCAGGTAATTTTCTACCTGACTTGTATATCTGGTTTCATTTCATCTATTTTTCCTTCAGAAGCAGGTCAATTCTTGGATGATTTTGGACTAAGTGTTCGTGATGGTGTCTGTATGAACTATGGCTTTGTTGTTTGAAGCAGCTTTAGATTTCATTTTCTTCATATTCTATCTTATTTGTTTTTGACATGACAAGTGTAGAATAAATAAAACAAGCTTTTGACATTGTTCTTGCTTTGTTCCTTGAATTGTGTGTTAACTACAGCTTTGAGCACAATTTCACGCTCAAAAGGCCTGAGTCACTTTAGGGTCAGTTTTACATGCTAGATTAGTATTACAATCTCAGGAAAATGAAGACTTGTGGTGCTTTACGCTTCTCTTGAACTTTAGAAGATTGATGATTGCTGACTTTTTGGATTTCTAACAAGCATAATGTTTTCAAAATCCTTCTCTCTCTCTCTCTCTCTCTCTCTCTATATATATATATATATATATATATATATTCCTGGATAGTTCCTAAAGTTCCGTGGGGACTTCTAGACAGCCTGTTATGTCCTAAGTAGCCCAACCTTTCGTCGGACCTTGTATAGACGGGAGGCTTCCATTCATTAGACTCTTGTTTTTATAATTATATATGGAGTCCAGTTATTGCAGATTTTAGCTCATGACTTGCATCCTCGTTAGCTGTCATAGATCATGCTTGGATGGTAAAGGCAATTTTGTGACTTGCAAGTGTTTCAGAAGGTTGTGACAATTTGTTTAGATCAGGTGAAATTACTGAAATAGTGAACACGAGGATATGTGTGCATTTTGTAATATAAATGGACTTTTCCAGAAACCAAACCTTGAATAGGATTGTGGAATACTTGTTGGAGAAAATGATGGCCATTGTGATTATAGACTACATGGTGTTTTTGGGAGTGGATTTTTCTTACAAAAGCAGCAACACGTCTAGAAAAGCATGGTCATATGGTGTTGGTTATACGACTATGTTCTGTTGTACCATGCCTCAAATATGACGATGGCTCAGCCTGCTTTCCCTTTTAGAACTGACAACCTATCTGTTATAGACCGCCTGAGCACCTCTGCTTGATTTTAGATTTGAATGGTCTAAGTTGCCTATTTTTATCATTCATTATTTTTTTTTTGGAATCTCTGTAATTACAGAACAAGTGTGCTCAAGAGGTTCAAGGTTAGTTTGCCAATTGCTGCTTCATTAGTTGTCTTCTGTTTCCTTATCCCCATCCGTGGCACAGGATGCTTTAGCTGCTTGATTTCGTAAGTACGGTTGAAGGGTCTGTGATCATGTCTAGACAAAATGCATATTCTCTTTCTAGGCTTAAGATAATATCATACTTATTACTTTGTAAGACTGCTTGTTGAAATTTCAAGCCATTTCGAGTACCTGCTTAATAAAACTTTTACATCGTTATCCTTTTCCTTTGATACACACTGATTACCACTTGAAACTTGGTTAGATTTTCCTTTCCTCTTTATTTATTTATATTTTAATTGCAATACTTAAATAGCTTGGCTTGACACTTTTTCTGCCTTGTGGAGATGATGGTTTTGGGCTAATGTTTTTTTTTGCTTCATTCTTTCAATTCCAATAGCTTTTGAATGGTTGGAGGCAGACAAAGGTGAATTTAATGATAGAGATTATGCTTCTCGTGTTGATTTGATTGCCAAAGTGCGTGGACTTCATAAGGCAGAACATTACATCACAAAAATCCCTGAAGAATCCAGAACTGAAATAATTTACCGAACGCTCCTTGCTAATTCCTCTTCTCAGTGTAACCTACCGAAATCCGAGGAGATTTTTAACAAGATGAAAGATTTAGGATTTCCCATCACATGCTTTGCTTACAACCAGCTGCTTCTCCTTTACAAAAAGGTTGACAAGAAGAAAATAGCAGACGTCCTACTGCTAATGGAGCAGGAAAACATAAAGCCATCACCTTTCACATATAAGATCTTGATAGATGTCAAAGGCCAATCTAATGACATAGCTGGTATGGATAAAGTTGTGGAGACGATGAAGAACGATGGCATAGAACCAGATTTTTCCACAAAGGCTCTGATGGCTCGACACTATATCTCTGCTGGTCTTGAGGAAAAGGCTGAGGACGTGTTGAAAGAGATGGAAGGGACTGACGCAAAAACAAACCGTTGGGCTTGCCAAGCTATACTTCCCCTGTATGCTGCCCTTGGGAAGGCTGATGACGTGGAAAGAATATGGAGCGTGTGTGAATCTAATCCACGTCTAACAGATTGTATAGCTGCAATTGATGCTTGGGGTAAGCTGCAAAAAATTGATAAAGCAGAAGCAGTGTTTGATAGAATGTCTAAGAAGTTTACGAAGCTGTCCCCAAGAATATATACAGTGATGCTGAGAGTGTATGCAAATAACAAGATGTTGAGCAAAGGAAAAGACCTTGTAAAGCAAATGGCTGAGAACGGTTGCCCAATCGACCATCGATTTGGGATTCTCTTGTTAAGCTCTATATTGAAGCTGGGGAATTGGATAAAGTTGTCAATGTATTGCACAGGGCTGCAGAACAGTCACGTGCAAAACCAATGTTTTCTTCTTATATGGCGATTATGGATCAATATGCAAAGAAAGGCGACGCCCATAATACTGAGAAAGTATTTCAGAAGTTGAGACAGGCAGGGTATGTCTCCCGCTCTGCGCCCTTTCCAGACGCTTTGTTCGGGCATACATCAACGGGAAAGCACCTGCATATGGAATGGGTGAAAGAATGAAGGCTGATAATGTATTTCTAATAAACCAATGGCTGCACAATTGGCTCGGTTGGATCCTTTAGAAAGACTGCAGTTTCTGAATTTCTGGATTGAGAATAAAACAGTGGTGTGTGTTTTCTTGGGAATTCGTAGGTTGCAAGGAAGAAAGGAAGCTGAGAATGTTCTCATATTGTTGTTTGAGTTGGTAGTTTTATGGTGTACTGAAACTTGGAAAATGATGACCTTTTTTTTAAATTTATTTTCTTCTTTCGTTCCTTAGTTTTTCTAGGGGGATTGTTAAAAGACACCACTCCAAATCTACGGACAGGGCATCACAGTGATATTCAAATTTTCACCTATGGAAAGATGAATATTGTTTTAATATTCGATTTTCCAGAGGTTGATTACGCACATTCCATTTCTAGAAAGTCGAATAGTAGATCTTGATGTGATGCACCTTTGTAGATTTAGTGTGACGTCCTTAAGAATGCTCTTTTTTCTCTATGTTAATCATCTTTTGGAATATTTTTAAAGTTAAGATGCTTGTTTCATTTGGTGATTTTTACAATTTGCTTGGAGCCAAAGATATGCTTGTGCTGGTATTCTCTGGTACTTGATTAAGAAAAAAACAACAGCCTCTATCTCAGGACTACTAGGTCCCTGATTAACCTTTTCTCGCACACCTGTGGGATCGGATGCAGTGACTCTTCCTAAGTTAAGGCTTAACCGCTTAGATTAAGAAAAACAGTACTAATAAATGCAGTGCTTTTGTAACAGACCAGTGACACTAATGTTCTTTTTTAAAATTGATTCATGTCTGTTTACTTTATTGATAATTTCACATTATTAATGTGATTTTTGAATGCACAAAGATTGTGACCTTGTCACTTTGAAAAATATGTTGGTCTTTCAATATGTTGCAGTAAACAAAAATGTTGTCTTCTATTACACACATGTCTAATGTCACCCCAATTTATGGTGTAATAATACTAGAAACTTTTACTTCATACAAGAATCTCTCACCACCAAGGCCTCCTGTTGCTGCTCTTACAAATCAAAAGAAACCATAAACTTCTGAAACTAAAGCGATAGCTTGAAAGAGATAAAGAGACCTATTATTGGCATCATCCAAGGTATTGTTTTTGACTTGTAAGTAAAAAGCCTCAGTCTTGTCCCTTTGGGTACATCCGATAAAATTTTAAGTAAAAGCCTCAGTCTTCACTACCAGAACTACCAACATCACTGCTATAATCACTGCTGTCATCATCAATATCGAAGTTGCACATGCCGCACCTGTATCGGGTTCAGGTGCCTTTAACATTGTTGCTGCCGGAGGCAAAGGCCGTGGTGGTTGTTGATCATCAATCCTTGGCTGAATTGGAAGAGAATCCATTGCAGGAAGTGCAACTGGATCTCCAGGTTTCCATCCAGGTGGTGGAAGAGGTAGGTCACTAGGTAACTCCACAGGCATCCCAGGCTTCCACCCGGATGGTATGACGATATTTGGTGGGAGTAGACCTGGAATTTGAGGTAGATTAGGTTGTGCAGCAGCATGCTTTGACAATGGCTCCATTGCTTTCTTTGTCCACGCCTGTTTTGGGCAAACCGACATCAAGATCAGCAAAGTTGTACAATTGAGACGCACGATTTGCTCTTCCTGAGGAGCGGGAGGGAGTGCCCTCGAAGAGGTGCTTGCCCTGCTCCAAACTCTGGTGGTGCAAAAGTTGTGTAGCTTATCTTATGTGCATAAGACAATATATCCGACAGCTTCAAATGAGTTGCAATGGTTGTTGTCGAGCCCTCTGAGTCATCATCCTCTTCTGATTTGGAACGCTTTTTGGCGCATTTACAGTAAGTGTAATCATCCACAAGCATGTCAAGAACACGCTCAGCTTCTTTCAGTTTATTAGCAAAAGCAAGCAAGGAAGCATCTTTGCACGATCTCCCGGCAAGCTTCTGCTTAGAATCTTGAAGATCGAGGATCTCTTGGAGTTCAGCAACAGCTTCAAATAGTTGTGTCTGAAGAGTAGAAAAAAGGGAGATAATTTCTTTAGGTGAAGAAGGAGAGGATGAGTCGGTCGGATTTGATTGGGACTGAGGAGACAAGAAAGAAGGAAGGGAGCCTCTAAAAGCACTAATCCAATGAGACCTATTAGGCGATACTTCAAACAGCTTGGATGCAAGAGAAGCCATTTGGATGAGAATTGATTGAGCTCTAGGCAGAGGCGGTAGAAGAGGAAGGAGCGCAGAAGATGTAGTGGTTATACTCGATGAATTCGACTGTTGCTGAGGTGGTTGTTGTTGGGATTGTGAGGATAGCTTAGGAGGAGTAGAGTTTGAAAGAGAAGGTGAATTGGGATTTGGCAAACCTAACCTAGCTGGAGATTGAGCAATTTGATGTGGAACATTCTGCATCATCTTCAACTGATTTTAGACCTCACAAAACCTGAATTCAGTATACAAAATAATTAATGGGATTTAAACACAGAATGGTATTCCAGAAACGATATATATCATACCGGGACATTTTTAACTGCACATAATGAGGTTTAAACCTGTCTAAGATCGTTTTTCGTGCTGGTGAAACAAAACTGAGGTTTTTCTTAAAACTATCTCTTCTTTTATTACTGCTTTTGATTTTAACAACATTAGTTTAGGTAATAGTAGCATATATGCATTAAAAGTGAGGCAATCATAAGTAGGCGCAGCAAAAAGGATGCAGAGCAGATATCCACATAAAAAATTCAATCCAGAAGACGTGCAAATAATACCAGAAATGCAATTTCAACGCTACAAAGCAATTGTCTTCACAACCCACAAAATACAGAAGAAAAGAATATAACACCTAATCATAATTTTATTTTTCATAATTCGGGTACACAATTTTTGAACACCCGGGTAGACAACATACAACAACAAAAATGGCAATTTGAACACATACAAACAGAAGAGAGAAATAACCTGGAAGAAAAAAAAAAAAAAAACTGAAAGTAAAAAGCCCGGTGAATTGACATATAATCTGTTTCTGCTATTATTGGGATTATTTGATAGTGACGTGAAGTGAAACGAGGGGAGCATGAAAGTATGGAGAATGTGAACAAGAGTAGCCGAAATTAAACATAAACCCTAGCAGATATTTCACGATCGGAAATAAAAATGTATGTTTCGAGAAGATTATTTCCAAATCACTTCAAAATTCAGACAAGTACATCCTCGTGAAGGAATTTCAACAAATTTGAGATACGAAGTAAATCCACGAGCCAATAACCAGGAATCAAAATGTGACCAAATAGACAGACTTACCTTCAATAATTTCCTTCAGCTTTTATACAATGCAAGCTTCCTGTTTCTCCGTGTTGAACAAGGAGATCAATTATATTTGAACGAGAATTTGAAGGAGAAGGAGGAGGAGAAATAAGCTTGACTGAAGCACACTACGACGAAGGAGCACAGTCAGCTGCTCCAGCAGACGGAAGAAGCTGGTGGTGGGTGGTGGCAGTGCGCGCCCTTTTGTATCTATTTTTTTTTTTAAAAGGAAAATATGCGTAATATAATGGTAACTCAAAGTTTAAAGGATGAATTGGACCCTTGTTTGGTTTTTTTTTTTTTTTTTTTTTTGATTGATAAGACAACTTATCAACTTAATAAGCTGCATGACGATTGATTAACATATTATATTATTCAGAATAGCGACTAATTAGCTTTTAATAGACTAATTTAATGATGTAAATTTTATTATTGGCCCTAATAAAACACACAATTCTACCACCAGCAGAAATATAAACGCCATTAATTTACATTTTTACCATTCTTATATGATTTTCATTTGTAACTTGCAGAATTTTGTAATTTCAAAGTTTCAAAGTTTTTATTCTTTTATCAATTAAAATTTAATAACGCCCTAAACGCCAATTATTTTCATTTATGCCTTTTTCGACAACTCTCCCAAATCAATATATTTTCTGAAAACTTTATCCTTTCTTCAAAAAAAAAAAAAAAGAAATTTTATCCATTTAAAAAAACATTTTATTGCTGATAAGTATTCATTTAAAACTAGTGAATAATGTGATTTTTTTATTTATTTTAATATAACCAATGACACTGACAATTGGAACTCAAAACTTGGTGATCATAAAAGACTCAGTATTCATAAAGTAGTGTAAATAACTAAGATAATCACAAGATTTATTTTAATCCAACGATTTTATCGGGCAGAACCCATAAAATAATCGATTTTTGAATATCAAATCATGAGTCACTTAATCTACTTACAATCAATCGAATGTGAGAATCGATCGTACAAGTAGCCAGAAATAACTAAGATAATCGCTTAAGTGAAAATAAAAACGCCATATATTCTATAGTCCAAAGGTTTTATTTATTTAAAAGTCGATATAGACCATTGATTCAACTCTTAAGCAGCTGAATATGACAAGTAATTGCAGACCAATTTACAAACAAAAACAACCTTATACTAGTAGTCGAATTATGCTCTACTGACAATGCAGACCAATTTTTTGTGTTGAGGGTATGCAGACCAATTTACAAACAGCAAATTACATAAAACCCAAGAAGTAGTAGTAGATATGATGTAAAGAATCATGGAGAAACACAATACAGGAATCTGCACTGATACATGTTTGTAATTGCATAAATGAAGAATCCACACGTCTGTTGACAGAATTTCTTCAACAACAGCATATATATATTTGGTGAAGAAAAACAAACAACTAATTGATCGATGATTCAAAATTATATTATACGACGGATTTGAGCGGTGATACAAGAGCATGTAGCACACGCTTTCGATTCCGATTAACCATAAATAAAGCTAGAAATATACTACATCCCATACTGTTGGACCAAACTCCAAGAAATAAAATAAAGAAAGAAAGAAAGAAACAAAATAAATAGCAGCAGCAGTAGTAGTACTAGAGGAAGTGACTAACACAACGACTATTAATTATTCAGCTAATATAGAGAAGCCAATCGGGGGTCGGGGTCGTCTCTACCTAAACTTTGTTCTCTTTGGAGCAACTGTACTAGGAGCAGCTCTGGACTTAGCAAAACTCTTCACCTTTCTTCTTCTCCTCTCTTCCTCGCTGTCGAATCTGCCTCCTATCTCCCTATCAGCATTGCTTGCTTCTTCTCCAACTCTTCCCATGTCTTTCCTTCTCTTCATCCGACTCCTCTTCTTCTTCTGACTCCTCTTCGCCCTCAGAGTCCACTAATGAACTGTCTGAATCATCCTCCTCGGATTCTGACTCTGACTCCGCATCAGATGGGACATAGCCTTTATCCTCTTCTTCTGATTGCTCCGACTCTGAATCACTGGCTTCTAGATTCAGAAATTCCCAGCCACCTCCGTCTATAAAAGCTTGTGGATCGCCCACTATCGCCTTCAGTATAGGACGCCAGTTCAGATTCAGCCTACTCTCATAGTACTTTATGTCAGTAGTATCCAGCCATTCTTTGATACCATCAAGTGACGTGGATGGGATAGAATCTATGCGCATCACATCGCTTGAAATCCTTGAAAACTATTGCCATGTCGTAAATTCTTCTGCCCAAGACCGATTCTCTCTAAGTTGACAATCTCAATCTCACTTAAGGTGATAACAAGGAAAGGAGTCTCTATCAGCTCGACTCAAGCAACTCAAGTCGGAACAATGAACGTTGATGTCTTATAAGGAACTCCAGGGAATCCAAGTTCTCTCAGTGGTTGGTCAAATTCTAGGTCCAACGCTTTAAACTGAGACTGTCCCCAAAGATCATTCACCTTGTTCACAAAATTCTGGAAATCCATATTGATTTTGTTCTTGCGGTCTCGCCTCCTCTGTTCTTCTTCGATTTCATCTGGATCGTAAGTTGATCTTCTTCCACCTCCAACATTTTGAACCACGTCCATCACCTCCACATAGAACTGCACATCTTTGGTTTTCTTGTTTCCAACCATTATGTGATTGTGTAGGTGAAAATGAACAAGGGTAATCATCTCCTTCTCGGCTGGCTGGAAAAAGGCATGCTTGATATTCCCATACATTACGCCAACCCGCTCAACTTGTCTGGAGGTTGAATACCTGAAAATTTCCATTATGCATTCAGTCACATAAAGATGAGTTGTGATGCGTAATAAAACTTGCAATACAAATTTACTCTCATGCACATGTAATTCCTAAGTTAAACGCCCACTTCCAAGCTAATTTAATAATGGAGAGGGTCTAAAATATCTTTGGGAAAAAGAAACAAAACATTGGTGAAATTGAGTAACACAGCAAGGTGCCACGATAAGGGACAACGACGGGTCCTTGGAGGAAGGGAAAAAGAAAAAGTACCAACATCACCATCATGCCGCCAAAAAGAAAAGTACCAACATCGAACACCCAATCAAATAGACTGCCCAAGAAAGCAAAACATAAAGCAATTAACTTGTAGCTGCTAACTTCAGAGGGAATTTACATCAATGATCAATCATTCCAAATTTTTAATGAAAACACTAAAGATGTTTGTGACAAAAGCAAATTTTAATGGCAAATAGTAGGGAAATCAAATAACCAAGAAAGCCTGAATGAAAAAATGGTACATTTTGTATCAAGCAAAACCCATACTAATGTTTGGTTCTTTCCAGCAAAACAATTACATACCATAAAATGCTGCATAAAATCGCAGATACCAGCCAAAAGACAAAAAGATAACATCCATAGGAAGACAGCACACCTTGAAGAAAAGAAATAGATGTATACCTGAAACCATTGGCATGAGCTTCAAGTGTACCAGACAACTTTTTGTTTCGGCCACCTAAAGGAGGACGGATCCATAAATCAGGCAACCTATTTGGCTTGAATTTGTTTCCAGCAAGTACTAGCTTTTCCTGGCTAACCAAAGTAGCTCTTTCAGCTCTCTCAGACTCTCTAGCCACAACATTTCGCCTAAGTGTTTTGATCTGCTGCACCACTTCACTAATGTGCCTTGGATCCTTTGAACGAAAGGAGGCCTCCTTCAGGTAGATGGCTCCCTGATTTTTCAAGCTGTTGGCATCATGAGGATTGAACGGTGTTCCAGGGACATTAAAATGATCCTAATGTAGCAATTACGATTGGAATCTTGCTGACTGGAGACTGTTTTCACTGTAGCTACATGGAAAGGAACCATGATACCATAAACGGGTAGAAGAACAGCCTGCTTTTTCTGATCAACTTGTATCATCATTTCCTAGGAGGTGGTAAATCATTGACACTCTTATAAGCAATAAGGTCGTTAGAGGTCTTTAAAGAAGCCCGGTTATCACCAGATGCTGAATCACCCCAGCAAGTCGCCTAGCAGTCTCCTCATTCTTTTGCCGAGCAAGTTCAGCCTGGTGTTGCCTTCGAGCTCTTTCCTTTGTGATCTCCTGCTTGTCTGAACGGAGTGTTGTTTTTGAGAACAATGCATTCTTTCCAACAGAATCAACTTTCGCTGGTTCTACCTCTTCCTCACCTTCTTCGCCTTCATTGAAGGAGTAAGCCACGCCCTTATATCTTTGGAGCTCAACTGAGTTATCACATCGCTACCATCATTTGTAACAACCACCGTGTCTCCAAGCAACAAAGAGAAAACCTGGCTTTTGGGGTTGCTCTGCCTCAGTCTTCAAATTTTGAAAGCCAAGGATATGTTAAATATCATTCCAGCTTTGATGGTTCGGTCATTTTTCACATTAATAATCAACCCTGACTCGCGAAATTCTAAACCAATACCCGCCCCAGCAGCCTTTGTCAGGTTAGGCACCAACTCAGGAGCATCCTTCTGTACAACTGCAAGGGCTGCCAAACAGACAGCACTGACTTTGCTCCTGGCTTAACTGCACCAATAGCAGCCTCATGGGCTTTAAGGAGAACTTCATAAGCTTTGCTCTGGAATGCATTTGCATCAATGAGAAATGTTCTTGCGACATTAGAGCAGTAGTTATTGTATCGTGATCCAATTGCACAGACAATCACAGCAGGGGGTTATAATAAAGTTCGCCATCGCTGTTAGAAGCACTAGGTCGAAGATCAAACTTCCCACCACTCTGAAAGATTGAGGGTAACAAATATCCACATTATCACGATTGAGCTTTACCTTGATTTTAGCTGGTTCCGAGATGGCCTTTTCCGCTCTCCTCCATTAATGATGAGTGAGTAACTTTTTTTTTCCTCGCCCATCACCCTCTCAAGTTTGGGAACCACAAAATTTTCATTGCACTAGCTGTCAGGTATGCAGCCTTCTTTGCAAAAGTCACTTCACTTGGATCCTTCATAGCAAAAAGGTCAGATAATGCATTGGTCACATCACATAGCTGAAGGCCAGAACTTTTTAACATATCAGCCCATTTTTCTAAGAGCAACCCTTCAGGAGACTCTTTGACTACGTAACCAACAACAGCTGCATCATTAGTCTCTGATTTTGGCGCTGAACGCATGCTGTGGAGCACGGCATCCATTTGAGAGGTACCATCTTCACCCTTTAGCTTCACATGGGTGATGACATCCACATCAACAGCCTCTTTTGCAGATCCTTTCACACTCTCAAGCAAACTGGCCTTCTTTGGAGTGCATAAAAATGGATCTGTTTGACTCCAAAACCATTATAGTCTCTGGAAACTCATACCCCAGGAGCCACATGTTCAATGTTGAAGACTTGAGGTAGCGTGAATCATCCGAGGGAGGAGGTGCGGCTACGGCAAAGAAATCAGCAAATCCCCATAACTCCTTGTGTTCCTGCCAGTGTGAGTAAAGGGCCTTCAACCTTTGGAAAATGTGCTCTGATCTATCTTGACTTGAGGTACGCCAGCTCCATTTGCATTGGCTGGTTGTGTTCCATTTCGCAGCTCCCCATCAAGATTCAGAAACACCAACAGCAATCTGGCAAATGAATTAAACATAAGAAAACCTTTGAAAAAGAAGTCACTTGAAAATGCATCCAGCGAAACCAAATCAATGATTGAAACAAAAGATAACCCTAAAAGCAGCAGAGTCAAAGTTCAATCCTCACAATAATCACCACAATACGCCCATTCCAGCTCCTAACTGAAATTCAAATATATTAGAAATCATCAAAATATCTGTTTAATCAATTTATACAGTCTAAAGATTGGAAAATTAAACACCCGTCGTTTGTACAAAGTTTAGACCTTCAACTAATCCATGCAGTATGTGAGCAATAAATGTTTCAAAAATCTCAAAACGGAAGAATATGCACACAAAAAAAAAAAAAAAAATCCAAGCTCCAATTTCTCTTATTCAGGAATGAACCTGAACTATTTCTCTACCCCTTCAATGCCCTTCCAGCGACAAGAGAGCAAACAGTGAAACTGAAGGTAAAAATCAATTTATAATAAAATCGAAATTAATTCATCATAATACCACATCATTGATGCAGAAATAAGAAGAAGAAGATGAAACCGTAAGAAAATAAGAAAATGCAGAACCTGAAAAAGTTTATCACTTACCAGAGAAATTACACCGAAAAAGAAGCTGGAAAATCGCGTCCTTTCACCTCGTCGCCGTCGGGAGGAATTGGAAATGAAGAGCTTCGAAATCGACGAACAGGGAATGAAATGGAATGGGTCGAAGGGAACTAGGGTTCGCGTGGTTGATGAATTGGGAACGGGGACTTGGGAATTTGTTTTGGGGGGGGGGGATATAAGATAGAAGAGGCTAGATGTCTTCTCAAAAAAGAGGCACGAGTAGTAATTATTTTGAAAAAGGAGTATTTACGTGTCCAATAAAAATAGGAATTTAATATTTTCTGAAAAATAAAATAAAAATATACTCACTTTAACAGCTGAAGAAGGCGGGAAATCTTTTGCGCTCTAATTAGTTTTGTTGGCGGGAAGACAAAATTGCTTTCCATTAAGCTTAATAAGTCGGATTTTTTTCATTTACTCTTCACCTCGGGGACGAATTTACCTATTTAGATTTTTTTTTTTTTTTTTACAAAACAAAATCACAATTAAATAACTTACGAGCATAAACTTGGAGGAGACTCGAACTCACGATCACTACTAGATCCAGCATGATCAACTTTACTACTTAAACTGTTAGATTTGAAAATCGATTTGCAGAAGTCTATTCCAAGGTCTCGCCTCGGTTTTTAAAGGGTTGATTATGGCGATTGGTATCCCAAGACAAAAATCCGAAACCATTAATGTAAGGACATAACTGATTAAGTATTTGAATTCAATATTGAAAATGATTATGATAAAAAAGTAATAATAAAAACAAAATATAATAGTAGCTGATAGTAATTTTTTGATATATTAAATATGTTTAGAAGATAATGTTTACGTAAATTTAATTGATTATATAAAAAACCATAAAAATATTGTTAGCAATTTAAGCGTCATCACTATAAATCATAACGAGAATTAAGATGCACTTGATTGGCTTAAATGATTATCAAATAGCGAGTTCAAAAATAGAAAAGCATATGCTAAGTTAATACATAATAATACGTGTATGGTTACAATGCAAAAATTGAACTTAAGAAAGTAGTATACTACATCAAAATACTTGACAACATGAAAGGTTAAAGATTTCTTCTTCAAACATATGGAGAGAAAAATTTCATTCATATGTCCAAATGTTGCAAGTTGATCATGCTGGCACAGTTCTGTATAAGTTGCTTCCTGACATCCACCTAAAAGACACGACATGCTAATACAATTATCGTCAGATATGGTGAGACACCCGCTAAAGGTATCATAGACGATTCATCAGAAGACCACACTTCGGGTTTAGGCTCGACTTTGCAGACGCCCAAAAGTAGACAGCGCGTGCCTTTAACAACCGCTTCTTATGGTGAGTGTCATTTTATCAAACACTTGATCTACAGATTATGAATTCATTGTCAAATAGTAACGAACCGCTCCCAAGAAGAGGCCATTTGGATTCACCTGATTACTTTATTCTGGCTTTAGCTTATTAAATTAGATAGCCTCAGCATAACAAACTATTGTGTGTTTTGTTTGTGTGTACACACACACACACCCTTGCAAATTAAGAGTTTAAAAGTAGATTTTTTTGCTAAATACCTGAGAACCCATTAATGATGAAAAACATGGTTTGCTTCGCAGCATCATCTACTGCTAACTGTTTCAATAACCGCCTCGATTTACTGCTTTCCCATAAACAGAATGGCATCATCTCTCCTGGGCCCTGCAATTTCAACCCAAAATTTGGGTGAAAATAATGCTATGGACATTAAACCTGATCTTGGAGAAAAAAAGGGAGGACGGCTGGTAATGGTTCATCATCTCTCCCAGTCCTGCAATTTCGAACCCAAAATTGGGTGAAAAATAATGCGCCTCGACTTCTAGGCGCCCTAGGACTTAATAGCGCCCTAGGCCCTCCTAGGCGCTCCTAGACCTTCTAGGCGCCTAAGGCCCTTCTAGGCTATTGTGGTTCAACTGGCTAACATCAAGTTTTCCAAGTGTTTAGACAAGAAAGATGCATAAAACCCTTAATACTCCTAAACATCATAAAACCCTAAAACCCCCAGTAAAAACCTCCTTAAAACCTCCTAAAACCCTAAACCCCGTAAAAACCCTAAAACCCCTTAAAACCCTAAACCCCTTAAAACCCTAAAATCGCTTAGGCGCCTCGTATGCATCGACTTCGCTTAGCGAGTTTTAGAACATTGATTTAAACTTTACCTTGAACCTCTGAATATTGTATGATGCATTTGAAGGCAAGGAACTTTGGTGTTTTTTAAGCTCTGCATCATCATAACAGTAGTGTGCTTGTTTCCTCTCAACCTGAGAACACTTTGAAAATTGACAAAACGGAAACCGCAAAAATGATAAACAAAAGCATCACAAATAGGAGTTTAATTGACCACACACCTTGTACAATGGAGGTACACCAACATAGATGCAGCCTTCTTCAAATAATGCCTCTGCCACCAGTTAAATACTGTAAATTTGAATGATCGGAGAACTTGTGATGATCAATTTTTTTATTAGTTTAACTCACTTTCTACTATTGTTAATTATGCAGCAAATCTGTGAAGTTCAGTTTCCTATTCCTGATTTAATCACCTTTACTACAGCCACTACACGCCGCTTTTGCTTGCTCTCTTCAGCACGTAGTGTCAATCCCAAAGTGTGGTCACTTGGACGATTCAGCTAAACAAACTTTTCCTTTATTTAACTAGCCTACGATGCACAATTGCACAAATACTTATGTCCGTAGCATGTCCCGTGATCTCGATATGTATCCAAATATAGATATGCACAGGAAACTTAGGAACACACCTAGGCAAATCTGTAATCTTTAAAAGTGGGACATCGGATTCATGATAGGCATATCTGTAACTCACTTATGTCAAATGAATAACAATGTTAAAAATTGAATAAAACTGCAAGATAAATGAATTTTAAGCTGTCCAAAATGATGTAAAACTACAAAAAATGAAGTAGACCACTAAGAATTGTTTAATTTATGTGTTGGAATGTTTATTATTTGG